>JADIOY010000207.1:0-18138 GCA_018344475.1 Xiuguozyma silvatica | reverse complement strand
GGCTCCCCAGTTAGTAGGGAACTTTTCACTTCACTAATTTTTTCACCCTGCTTTTTCACCCTGCTTTTTCACCCTGGATTCTCACCCCCAGATTTTCACCCCCTAATAAGACTCATCCAACCCACACGATGGAGTTCAACGCCATCATCCTCTGCGGAAAAGGCACCAACCTGTCGCCGCTGTCCGCCGTCAAGGACACGGGCACCCCGAAGGCGCTGCTGCCCGTCGTAAACAAGCCAATGCTCCACTACGTCCTCGAGTGGTGCGACCAGGCCCCCTTCAAGACGGTCACCGTCGTCTCCTCCGAGGACAGCCGGCCTTTGATCCAGCAGGCCGTCGAGGACTACAGTAAAAGCCGGAGTGCAGAGCTCAAGGGCTCCTCGAAGCTCCAGTGCATCACGACGCACTACTCGTCGACGGGCTCCGTCGTCTCGCGCGCGCTCCAGGACTGTCCCTGGCTCGAGCACGACAACGTCGTCGTGCTGCCCTGCGACTTCATCACAGACCTGCCTGCCCAGGTCCTCATAGAGCTGTACCGCGGCAACTCCGACCGCAACGTCGGCCTCGCCGTCCACTACAACAACTGCCTCGAGTCGATCGACTCCAAGATCCTCAAGACCAACTATACCGTCTACGCCGACCGCGACGACGGCAGCTCGCTGCTGCTCGACCTCTACTCGAAGTCGCACGTCGCCGCCGCCAAGTTCCTGCGCGTCCGCTCCCAGCTGCTCTGGCGCTTCCCGGAGGCCAAGGTCTCGACCAACCTTCTCGACTCCTTCATCTTCTTCATCTCCCACCGCATGTTCGATCTCGTCGCCGAGGATCCCGCCGGTGCCCTGCTCAATAGCTCCGCCGATGCCTCTGCAAACGCCGCCACCTCCGGAAACTCCACCATCGCCACGCTCGTCTCCAACCGCTCCGCCAACAAGATCAAGCGCGACGTCGCCCGCCGCTCCTGGCGCCACTCCGAGCAGAAGGACACCCTCGGTCTCTTCATCCTCCCCAAGGAGGCCCTCTTCCTCCGCTGCAATAACCTCGCCGTCTACCTCGAGGCCAACCGCTACTTCCTCAAAAAGAACGCTCGCGAGAACGCACAGTCCTCCGCCGGCAAGCCAAGAGACAAGAACTCGCCGAACGTCGGCGCTGACTGCGTCGTCGGAGAAGGCTCCGAGCTCGGCGACCGCACAAACGTCAAGCGCTCGGTGCTTGGCGCCAACTGCAAGATCGGCCAGAAGTGTCGCATCTCCGGTTCTGTTCTCCTCGACGGCGTCCAGCTCGATGACGACGTCCACCTCGAGAACTGCATCGTCGGCAAGAACGCAAAGATCGAGTCCAAGACCAGTCTCGTCAACTGCACCATCGAGGGATCCTACATCGTCGGCGAGAACGTTCGACTCAAGGGAGAAACGCTCACCAACATCTCCATGGATGAGCTCGAGGCCGAAGGCGACCTCATTGTCGACGACGACGTTGACGACGACGACAGCGCCTTGTACAGCGATGACGACGACGAATATGACGAGGGTGGATATGCAGACGACGACTTTGTCTTCTCCAGGTAGCCCTCTCCAGGTACTCTTCTAATAATACACTTGTAATGACATATATATACGTTCGATACTAACTATACTGCTCTAGGAGGCTGGTGAGGCTGGTCTCTGTGCTCTCATTGCGCACCCGCGCACCCGCGCACCCGCGCACCCGGTCCCAGGGGGATTAATAGCCGGTGGACTATTTATAGTTTTTCTTCCCCTTTGATCCGGCATTCTCAAATTCCGCACTTGGTTCCGGAGTCATGTTGGTCTGTTTAGTATTAGGAACTCCATCGTGTCCCGTCGGCTCGCATTGTTTCCGGCGTTTCAGCCCTAGAGTTTTCCCGGCGGATTTACTTGTAACCCTTTTTTATTTTGGAGTAATGGTGCCTCAAATTAGAAGCTAACTCGAACTGGTCCCCATTGTCTTTCAGTCATACTGTTGGGTAACTATATATATGTACCTGTGTGCCTCCCATATCTTTGCAGATTTTGTTACTCACTATTACAATGTCGACCACATTGATGTCCACGACACCTACCTTTGAGCTCACTGTCTCGACGACAGTGATGACTTCTCTCACGATCCCACTTTCTGTGATCACCTCTGTTCTAGCGTCAGCAGAATCGGCTCTTTCTTCAAATGAGGCAAAGATCGAAACCGATACCAACACTGGTGATATGAATAGTCTCAACAAGGAGGTTTCAGCTCTCAGTGCCTCCGTCTCTTACTACAGCATCCTGGGAATGCAGGCCACGGCCACTGACAAGGCCGTCATTGCATCGCTTGCGTCCGATGCTGCTGTTGCTTCTGCTGTTTCCGAGCAGATCTATGAGCAGCAGGCATTCTTGCACGGTAATAAGCCATCGAAGATTGCCAACCTGGTCTTGTCCATCATCTTTTTGATCTTCTTCGTACTTGATATCGTGTTTGGCATCCGTTACGGACAGTGGTGGTTCACTGTCGCCTACGGTATTGGCCTCTTGCTTGAATGCGTCGGTTACGCAAGCCGTGTCTGGCTCTACTTCAAGATGAAGGATATGATGCCCTATGTCATCCAGTATGGTCTGTTGACATTTGCTCCCTGCTTCCTCATGGCTGGTATTTACTATATCCTGTCGCAGCTCACCGTCATCATGGGAAAGCAGTACTCGATCCTCAAGCCAAGACAGTATACCGTCTTCTTCATTATTTGTGATGTATTTGCAATCCTCCTTCAAGCTGCTGGAGGTGGTCTGGCTGCCAGGGGTATAACTAGTATTAGTGCTGCCAATGTCGGAAAGGCCATGTTGGTGACAGGTCTCGCTGTCCAGGTTGCCTCGATGACTATTTTCCAGATCTTTTGGTACATCTTCCTCAAAAGATGTCGTGTTGCCTATAACAAACATGGTGATGCTGCATTCGAGCCTGAGTACGAACACGTTCGTCAACGGAGATTATTCAAGGTCTTCTTCCCTGCTATCTCTCTCTCGGTCTTATTCGTCTACGTCCGTTCGATCTACCGTCTCATCGAGCTCAGCCAAGGTTACGACAGCAAGCTCACCTACATTGAGATCTACTTCCTTCTGTTGGACTCCCTGATGATTGCCCTCTCTGCTCTTCTCTTGACCATTTGCAACCCGGGACTCGTCTATGGTCGGAATGCTAACATCAAGATTAAGGGGTCTAGAAATGCGCAGCCCCAGAATGACCATGATGCAGTCGAGATGGACAGACCACATAAGTGCCACAACGAGTTTGGTGAGTCCTCTATGGAGTGGCGAAGCAGCGTTTGATGAACTCTTATGTTTCGAGGTGTTTTTCTAATTACACAACTTACATTATACACAATCAAGTAGCTCGGACTCCCTAATTAGGAAACTTGGCCCACTATGGGCTTGATTAACATATGGTTGTGCTTTGAATCTCCTCATATAGTGGTATACGTTGGTTTGTATGAATCCGAACACAAATTATTTGTCGTTCATGAGAAGGAATCTGTGTTTAAGGGAGTATTTATCGGAATCGTTAACTAATATTTTGACCTATTTCTACCATTTCCGATCAAGCTCGATCAATCTTTTAGCAAACCTCAACAATTAAAATACTTCAGAATTTTATACATGAAGTGACTATTAAAGACTATATACAATCCCAAATGTCACGGTAATAAGCGAACGATCTCCTCTATGGTCTGTAACGACGGAGATCACACTTAAGTAATTTCATTAATTATGACTAGTTAAGAAATTAAACATTGCTTATTCCTTAAATATTACCAAAATTATCCAAAAGGCCAGTTTCTCGTTATCAAACATGCCGGGCGAACGGCGGGCTCGTTTTTTTTTTACTCTGCATTTCCCCATTGGATACAGATCTCCCCTCCCCTTCTCTCCCTTCCTATTCGAACATTCTGAAGCATTGCGGTGCAGAGTGAGCAACGATACTGCCATTGATCACAGACCCTCAGCTGACGACCATTGGAGAGGATATCTCCTGTCAGACTCCCTTTCTCAGTTATTTCAGGTTCGTGTAGCACTCACTGCTTTTATTGGTTGATTAGAGGGCAGAGTTGCTGGCGCAGTTCCCGATCGAGAAATACTTAGCCCATCCATAGAGGGGGTTTTCTGGGGCCCACGCAGTTCCTATAGGGTCTTGCTTGCAAGTTGGACGTTGTGAAGGATATAGATATATACTCCTCATTTTCTGTTGATCAGACTACACTTTCGTTCATTTTCAGCGCTCTCATAACCATATTTCCAATGTCCACCATCTTTGATCTCACCATCATCGACTATGATGGCTACATTACTGACGGTTCCTCTGAAAATTATCACGGCTGTGCTGAGTTCTGCCAAGTCACTTCTCTCTAAGGACCTCGTGAACACGGAGACAGCAACCAAAATCGATGTTATTCAATCACTCAGCAAAAAAACATATGCCCCATGTGCCTCCATCTCATACTATAGCACCTTGGGGGTGCTAGCTACTGCTACTGACGAGCTGATGTGGTTTTAGTGGCCACAGAAGCTGCATATGCGCTTCTGCGGGTTTTGAGCGGATTCTTGAGAAATAGGCCTTTTTTGCACGGAAAGCATCCAAGCAGAAGCTGAGAATTTGTCCTGCTCGTATTACTAACGATCTTCCTGATATATAGATCGGCTTCGGCATCTACTTTGGCCAGTGGTTGCTCCTTGTCTGTTACTGTATTGGTCTAATCTTCGAAATTACTGGATACGCAGGATGTGTTATGCTCAGCAGCAACCTTAAGAACATGTCCGCCTAAATCATGCAGCAGCCATCACTATCGCACCTTGTTTCTTGACGGCTGGTATCTATCTCACTCTTGCTCAACTCATTATCGTCATGGGACAGTGTTATTCTCTGTTGAAGCCAATGCCATACGCTTACATCTTCATCTGTTGTGACCTCAGTTCGATCTTTGTTCAGGGTGCCGGAGGTAGCATCTCTGCAGGTGGTACAAGCAACCTGAAGACTGTCAAACTCGGCAACAATATCTTGACCGCAGGTCTGGCCTTTCAGGTTGTTTCTTTGAATCTTTTCCAGATATCCTGGTTTGTTTTCATGAAGAGATGTTACAGCTCATACCGCTTGTACGATGATGCTGCGTTAAATCCAAGATATGATGATCAGACTCATGCATGTAAGTTAGTTCTTCAGACCATTTCCCCCAGATCTGACGGTCATGGTCTTCTTGGTGTATACTCGTTCGATATATCGTCTCACTGGGATGTCGCAAAGTTATGACAGCAAGCTCACACATACGGAGATCTATTTCATTATCTTTGAGTCTATCATGATTGGTGTGTCCACGTTCCTTGACACTCTTCCATCAGGGACTTCTCTTATGGTCCTCATCCTGACATCCACTTCGAGAAGAGTTTCAAGAACTCATTTAACATGAATAATGAGCGTTATATGGAAGCTGATCCTCTTAGTGTCACAAAGCATGAGGTCGACTGTCAAACACGGTAGTAAGTTATGAGAGGATTAACCTCCCCACACCCACTATACGTAAAAATACAGGTCCGAGACTCCGAGAATATTTACTCTTCTAAACGATTATGTCGAAGCCATTAAATACATTAGAACTCACTGAAAGACAGTGATAAGGGCAAATATGTTACCTCTCGCACGACTCCATGTAGCATTCTGTCTTCTAGGCCTTCCTCGTCAAAGGCTCTCAGTCCCGCAGCGAATATAAGCCGGCTCTTCGTACGCTTCCACCGACACCAATGAAGATTGGAGTTGCCCACTATTTCATCAGGTAAACCTTTCACGTCAATGGTATGATCAAGGTCGACTGATTCCCCCACATCAATACCGAATTCGGGTGCGAAACCCTCAGTAACGGGGGAATTCACAATGATATTCGGTGCATTGGTTATGGCGACCACCACATCAAGGTTCGTTTTATGGACGCTTCTGCTTACCGCCTCTGGTACAGAGTTTCTCCCTCTACTAATGGGAGCACAATCGTGTGGTCCCACCACTGCAGATCAGTCTGTTTCGAGTGGTGATTCTGATATTAGGACCACCCGCATAGTAGAAGGTCCCTTCATACCATGTGGCACAGTCACTCCACCAGGAGAAACATATCCAGGCATTGTCTCCATATGTATCAGGACACCTTCAGTTTGCATACGGGTTGTTATGCTTTGTGTAGACACCAGTTATCTGTGGAATGTGAGCTACAATTCACAGTCAGCCAGTCCAAAATCCACAATTCACGGGCAACGGTCTACGACTTGCTAATTATCGGCATGGTCCTTTGTGAATATGGTCTATACTGTAACGCGTTCCTGCAGGAGTGCGGCATGAATTTCAGGATATGAAACTGAATCCTGAAGTGCGCTCTTCCGAAATCAAATACCTTTTATGCATTATCCATCCACGGCAGCCACCATAATAATGGAACCTTCATGGCCTATTTGTGGGCGATAAGGCTTTCAACAGAGCCCTGTAGGAGTTGGGACCAGAGATAAAGCGCTTATATACTCCTGCATTATGGTCATTCTGAAGAACCACCACTCAGCTTCTATTTGAAAATCTCCAGCCCTCACAAGGAAATCAGCACGAGAGGTGTCGGAGGACACTTCTTCGTCATTCTACAAGAAGTCTCTTACAAAGAGCCATGCCAGGTTCGACACACGGATAATGTCAGAATGACAGTCAAGAACGAGAAGTACAACCTTGAGGATGTTCCAACTGATGAAATGATCCTAACCCGTTAATCAACGCTGAAATTGCTAAATACTAAGGTAGCCTCTACTAATAAGCCAAGTACGAGTGCTGTAAGGCCATCAACACCAGCTCAACTGGGAGCGGAAACAGAAAGAGGAGAAGAAGTTGTTCTCCCGGATTCTCGACCTTGTTTCTCAAGCAGATGGAATTCAGAGCCTTCACGATAAGTATGCTTGGCATTCCAAACAACGTCCGAATTTGCTGTCCACTTGCATTTCTGCTTGTCCACTTAGTTCAGCGAGACACGCAGATTATCTTGGTTGCGCGCTTCTGGTCACATTCCGGCAGGTTCCACTCTTGGGGTCCTACACTGGTGGTCTGAATCCCTCGTCAACAACTGGGGAGTTATCTAGCCGTCTTGACCTTGGTCCTTGATTACCTTACATCGACGCCATGTGCATCAGTGCAAATGTCCGGCCCACCAAAACAATAACGCTAATCGCCTCTCTATAACTAACATGTTTGTACTCTCCGGTACAATCTTTGGAACTACTACTCACCAAAGGGCACAAGGCATATATATATACCATACATAAAAGTATATAATTCTGTGTTATTTTACTATATCTTACTATATTCTATTAATTAAAAGGTAATTGAATTCTCTATTTCTAACTAATTGAAAAGGTATATTTTTGTTCAAAATATATCACAGATAGAATATAATAAATATTAAAATAAATTATTATAAATTATATTAATTGTTTTTTAATGATTATAAATGTTTTGGTTTTTGTTTTTGATGTGATTAAGTCAAAATATCTTTTTAGTTAATTATATTGAATAAACTATAATAAATGTTTATTCTTACAAGTTCTTATGATGGTGAATTAGCATTTTCAAGTACAAGGTTATGAATGCTACGTAAACCTTGGAATGGCCAGGGGCACCCAGTTCTTCCACAACTACACCTGCAAAGCCATACTTCAACTTGGTGGAAAGCCAGCGGAACACGGAAGCGAGACGAGGGGTGGAGGAGAATGGGACGAGAGCACATTACCATGCCCCAGTGCATGTCCATGGGGTGTAGACGGGCAACAACACCAGCACCAGCACCCACATTGGCCGATCGATCGGATCCTCAATAGAAATTACGCTGACTAGGATTACACTACTATGAACAGCCAACAGATGGCCACACAGTCTTTTCCGGAAGTCTTTTTTTTTTTTTGAAGTGTATTAAGAGTCTACATTACATGCAACCGGGAGCAAAGTCGGGCTTCCCCTCTAAGTACTCTAAGTAGCGGTGCACCCTTCGCCGGTTCGAAGGTTGCCGTGCGCGTCTTGTTTCCCGTTACTTAATCGAAGAGGCCCAGGCCCGTGTCATCGTCAAACTCATCCTCCTCTTCTTCCTATAGTCCCTTATCATCATAGTATACTCAACTCCAGAAACAGAAACATGTGATATGTTCTATTAAGGGATTCATTATATTCTGTGGTTCTCGCTCGTTTCTAATGTTGAAACAAGTTAGGAAGAGGTTATAGGCATTGTGTGGTTGGAGTCCGACGATCTGGTGTTCTTTAGACCATTTATTTGTTTCCCAAAAACCTAAGAGCGTTGCATACTCAGTAATTAATAACTACTATTGAATGAGACTCCCTGAGACTACTGTCCTACACAAATGTGTTGCAGCTGCATTCTGTTTACACCTATTTCTGGGAGTGAAGTGGTGCATCCATGACGAGGTCTTATTTTTGTGATGTATGTGTCTATAGCAGGTTTACCATGTGTTCCGTGTTGCTCTTCAACGATTTAAATGCAAAGGCCCACCCACGTATTGTTAGGAATACTACTGCGTCAACCCCGCATTTCTCGAAGCGACGCCCGGCTGAATATCCAAGTGAATTTACTAATATACTTCGGATTTAACCACCTGTGTGCGCCATGTGTCCTTTCTATTTCTGGCCTTTTAACCTCCACAGTACTTACTGTATATGCAGGAGGGCGCAAAGAGAATATTGTGCATCGTTGTCCTCTGCCTCAAAGCGGCGCTGGAAAAAAGGAGATTAAGTTAACTCCGCGGGCTCACAGTAAAATACTTGCGGCTCATTAGTAATTGCTCTCAGATCTGGTTTTCCGGGCCCTGTCAACTTTTTCTTGGCACAATTGCCAGGGTTGCGGAGAATCCAGTAAAGTCCGGAAAAGGTCAGGGTGGCAAATGCATGCATCAAATAGATACAGGAGGACCGGCATTAGCTTTAACTCCAGCATCGAAAACTCTGGTATATAAGCAGCAGGTTGTGCCCCATTCTGTCTGATCTAGAAACCATACAGAATGTCGTCCTCCGTAATTAATGCTATTAACAGAGCTAGAAGCTGGGTGCCAGACAAGTACCGCAAAAAGTCTGTGGTTTTTGGCATCATCAGTGTTGCTCTCTGTCTTGACAACCTTTCTCTGGCTGGTGCAATGACGACCTCGTTCTCCATATCGGAGAAGTTTAACGCCCCGGAGAGCACCGTCTCCTGGGTCATCTCGGCATATGCCCTCACCCTTGGATCTTTTATCATTCTCTTTGGTAAATTTGGTGATATTATCGGTCCTCATATCGTGTTTGTCATCGGAACTACGATCATGTTTATCTTCTCGTTGCTGTGTGCTCTTCCATTGCCGAATATCATTGTCCTTATTGTCTTCCGGGCTTTGCAAGGTATCGGTGGTGCTGCCCTGATTCCTTCTGGTTTCGCTATCGCTGCAAACTATTACCAAGGCCCGCAACTTGAATCAGCTATTCGTGTTCTTTCTGTTGTTCTGACTGCCAGCTTCGGTATTGGTACTCTCCTTGGAGGTGCCTTCTCGTTGACGAGTATTGGATACCAGGCGTTCTTCTACTTCTGTGCTGGTGTCGCATTCGCTTGCTCTGTTCTTCTCTTCTTCTTGATCATTCCTATCGAGAAGACTGCAGGACACCTCAGCATGCATGTCAGAGATCTCGACTTCCCCGGATGCTTCTGCCTTGTTGCTGGACTTCTGCTCGTCATCTTCGGACTCACTGAGTCGGCAGAGGGGTGGAATTCTCCTAAGGTTTACGTTCCAATCCCAGTTGGAGCCCTCCTGCTGATTGGAATGATCATGTTTGAAATGCTCTACCTGACTCCATATCAGAAGAAGCACTCACAGACCGCTACCTCTTCATCTGAGGCACTCGATGTTGAGAAGGGCAGCACAAAATCCTCCTCTAGTGAATCTGATCCACAAGAAACTGAAGTTCGTATTCCTGAGAAGCAGGATTGGCGTCTTCGGGTTCAGTTGTTCTTCCCTTCGGAGGTGTTGAAGATCACCAACTTTATCCAATACGCCTTTGGCGCCTTCTTGCAGTTCTTTGCTTACGTTGCTCTGACATCGATTTTCATTCAATACCACGAGTACGTCGAGAACAACAGCTCTATTCTCACCTCGGTCAAAATTCAACCTCTTGCTGCCGGAGTGATTGTGGGTTCCGCCATTTACAGAGACCGTCTTGTTGTCGGTAAGTTTGGTACCCGTAATGTTGTTCTCTTCGGTGGTATCGTTGCAGTTGCCATGAGTGTCTGGATTTCGAGGCTCGATTACCGCAAGCCAAACTCGTACTGGCGGTACGAATTTGTGCCAATGTACCTGATTGCTCAGCTTGGAATTAACCTTTACTTCATGGTTTACTTCAACGCCGTCATGACGGTTACTCCTCTGCACTTGCAAGGCGTTGTTGCTGGTATTCTGATGACCTTCGGCCAGATTGGTGTTGCATTCTCTGGTTCCCTGCTTGCGACCGTTGTTGGTAAAACAGTGTATTCTACCGATTCCGCGATCAGATTAGCTATGCACGAGAAGTACCACAATGCTTTCTATATGCCTATGGCGGCCTATGTCGTCTTCCTTCTCTTGATGTTCACCTTGAGAGAGCCTAAGAAGGCCTAGTTCAGTTCATGTATATTGATAATTAATAATAAGAATGGTAAATGGTACCTATGTTAAATAGAACAGGAGCCGTTGTATTGTGGGCTCAACTTCACACTCCGTCTCCCTTGTCTGGCGCTTTTTTTTTTTAAGGGATGTGGTGGGGTTATCGCGAATCCGTAAAAACGTACTCATGTTTATTATTTCTAATTCTATATATAAAGCTATTCTACTATAAAATGAAGAAATATGGGAAATGGTTCTTCTCAGAGGCTCTTCTTCGGGTTGGCGCTTGGCAATTAAAAACAATAATAGTAAGCGCGCGCTTAACAGAAATAATCTCCTCCTTCAACTATGCTTTCTAGGTCACGTGAGCAATGTCTAGACAAACCTGCCTGAGGGAGTGAACACTTGCGTTCCGAATCATAAGGACACCACGACTTACTTTATCGGTGGAGCCTTCCACACTTTAAGAAACTGTTGAACCAATATTACTGGGTATACATACCTCTAAGTGAGTAAGCCTCTCCTTTTTCTGTTCAATTCATAAGGACAAGAACTAGGTCTTGAGTATGTTTCAGACTTTGAGTAGATTATCATGAAACATCATACTGAAATGAGTAAGATGAACTTAGAAAGAGTGGATGTGTTTGATGAACCGTATTTCCGTACTTCAATGGCACTCTACTTCATGTAAGAGCATAGCCCAATATACACAACAGCCGTGATGTCATATTGATACGAGGATTGAGCAAATGATTCGTTCTCTATAAAAATACATATGATTTGCTCGGGTAATAGTACAAGAAGATCAGTTATCACTGAGAAGTCGCTCATCAATGTTGAAGTGATCCTTCGCGTTAGGATTGCCAGTTGGGTAGCTATACTGGTATGATTGTGAAGCCGTATGGTAGTTTTGATAAGCCTGTTGCTGATCCTGTTGTGGACCCACTTGCTGCTGCTGCTGTAGCTGCTGCTGAGCTTGCTGCTGAGCCTGCTGCTGAGCCTGCTGTTGAGCCTCCTGTTGAGCCTGCTGTTGAGCCTGCTGTTGAACCTGCTGCTGAACCTGCTGCTGGGCCTGCTGCTGGGCCTGCTGCTGTTGCTGTTGCTGCTGCAGATGGTTACCTTTCATGGATTCGACAACAGTAATTGCAGTCTGCCGATCGGATTCCTTCTTTGATTCCATCTGCGGGTATGGGTCGTTAGTCCATGGAATATCATGCTGCTGCTGATTTTGCTGCTGTTGTTGTTGATGCTGAAGCTGCTGTGGCTGTTGCTGGATATGCTGAGGGTGGAACTGCTGGCCGGACTGGCTCGAAGAGTACTGCTGAGCATTCTGCTGCTGACGTTGAGAGTGCTTCTGAGTTTCCTGATGGTACTGACGTTGCATCGCATCAATAGCAGCAAGCGATTGCGGCGGATACGCGTTTGTCCTAGCTTGTTGACTCAAGTGCGAAACAGGATTGTTGACCTGGCCACCGGATGGGGCAGATCTCCTGCCAGACTTGAGAGGAGCGTGAGATGGGACAAGACCCTTCTTTTTAAGGATTCTGATCTCGTTGTAGATGTCCTCACGCTTGATGATCAGGCCAGGGAAGATCGCCTTGAGCTTCGCATGGATTGCAGACGGCTTGTCTCCCGAGCTGTAGAGATCACGGATGGTCGTGTTGACCTGGGAGGAACGCTTGCGGAGCATTGGGAAGTTGAGCAGCGGGTTGAGGCGCGGATGGTTGTGCTTGTTTTCGGTGATTCTAAGGGTCCAATAGTCCTTCTTCTTGGAGAAGTTGGCAACCATAGCGAATGGACAGCGGATTTTCTTGGATCCGACACGCTTGGCGAGCTCAACCTGGTCCTGGGTAAAACCAGCAGTGCCGGAAGAGGCATCAGAAACAACATCTGTACCAGCGGCGGCGGCGGCGGCAGCGGCAGCGGCCTGGTCCTTGAACTTCTTCTCTCTGTAGACACCACCGAGCTCGCACGTGAAATAGATGGCCTTTCTGTTCGAGTGGGCGATGGCGATTCCAAACTCGTTCTTGCGGCCAAACTCTTTGACGAACTCCTTGAGGACGTCGACGTTGTCGAACTCCTGCTCCTCAATCATCGGGGTGATCAGGTACTCACTCGGGTCGCCCATTCCTGGCTGAGGAAGAAGCTGAGCATGTGAGGAGGTGTTCTGCTGAGCAGATACAGAACCAACAGTGAGAGGAACATGAACAGCCATCTGAGAGCCGTGGACCGGTTGGACCTGCTGACCTTGGTGAACGTGCTGCTGGACTTGAGGAACGTGCTGGACCTGAGAAACACGCTGAATCTGAGAAACTTGCTGCTGTACATGCTGTTGCTGCCGTTGCTGATGTTGCTGCTGCTGCTGCTGCTGCTGCTGCTGCTGCTGAATGTGGGCGGCCTGAGCGGCCTGGGCGGCTTGGAGCTCCTGCTGCATCTGCTGGTGGAGAGTGACGGAGTCCACTGGACCCGACGGCTCTTCGAGGGACCGGAGCGAGTACGGGTCGGCGACTGCAGCGGATGCAGCGGCAGCGGCGGCAGCGGCAGACATATGCTGCTGCTGGGGATGTGACTGGCTGATCGAAGAACTGAGAGCCTGGTTCAGAGAGCCGATGGAGGCACCCACGGACTGGATGGGTTGGTTCAACGACTGATTCAACGACTGGTTAAGCGACTGGTTGAGGGAGTCAGATTGATGGGTGTGCGAGGAGGACGAGTCGCCGGCAGACTCGTAGGACGTGTAGTTCGCAGCGGCGGTAGCGTCGGCAGCCTGCTGCTGGGCAGCGATAGTCTCGGAGACGAGTCTGACTGCAGCGGCATCTGCATCTCCTGTAGCGTTGGATGTATCATGCGTGTGGTTTGAGTGTGCGTGGTTAGGCTGTCCTGCAGGCGGCTGTGCGGCGCTGGAGGAGCCGGAAGTGGTTCCCGATGGAGTTCCTGGATTGGCAGAGGCAGAGTATAGGCTGGCTAACTGTGCCTGGTACTTAAGCGGGGAATCGACTGCAGGTTCCTGAACAGCTCCAGAAGCATCGGGGACTATTCCAGTGGAATCCTGCTGGCTCGCGCGCTGTCCGGAGGCTACAATGGACTGCTGGACGGGGACCTGGGGAACCTGGAGGCCCTGATTAAGCGCTTGAGAGCCTAGTAAGGCGGGGGTTAAAGGGGCGAGAGAGTGGAGCTCGTCTTCGGTGAGCGGCGGTTCTTCAAGCTTCTGTCTCTTGGACGGCTGGGACATCTTTTTGGGCTGAATTTGGGCGGCTGCCGTTCGATCTCTCCGGATCAACTATGGAAATCGCTCGCTTGACAGGTTAGGCAAGAAAGGTAGTGAAAGTATCAAAATTGAGGCCGAAGAAACAGCAAGTCGTGGGCGGACGAAAAAATAGTCGGGCCCCAGGTTTCCAAGCCGGCGGCGCGGCGATCGACGCTGGATAAAGGTCGTGTCCATACGAATGCTTTCAGGTGTAGCGCTGAGGCGGCGGCATCCCAGCATCCCACCAGCATTTCCCATTCCCAGCACTTCTCCATTTTTCGGTTTGGCCCCCGCCCCACTTCTGCTTCTCCGCTCCGCTCCGACTCGGGGCCTACTCCGCCCGGAAGTAACAGGTGAATAGCCGCCGCCCCTCACGGGCCTCTGCCAGGTGTAGCGGTGAGCAAAGTAGAATGTCAGAGGCCACTGTAGAGGCTACTGTCCGAATGCTTTACAATCGACTGGAATTAACTAAGCAACTGGAATTAACTAAGCAACTCCCAATTAACCCAACCCATACCTTAGCCAACTCCAACTCCAACTCCGTAACTGACTGCCAGCCTGCCAACCCGATCTCGGATTCGACTACGGCTTATCTTCTGCAAAAAAAAAATTCAACCGCCAGGGATGAAAAATTCATAAGGGACTTCGGAGCTGTAGATCTCAGCCACCCTTGCTGCACTCACTCTTTTCCAACTTATTCAATGTCCAGCACTACCATCCCCAAGATCAAGGTTAAGACCCCCGTCGTCGACATGGACGGCGACGAGATGACCAGAATCATCTGGAAGCTCATCAAGGACGAGCTCATCTTCCCTTACCTCGACATCGATCTCAAATACTACGACCTTGGTATTGAGTACAGAGACAAGACCGACGACAGGGTCACCACCGAGTCTGCTGAGGCCACCAAGAAGTACGGCGTTGCCGTCAAGTGTGCCACCATCACCCCTGACGAGGCCCGTGTCAAGGAGTTCGGCCTCAAGAAGATGTGGCTTTCTCCTAACGGTACCATCCGTAACATCCTCGGCGGCACCGTCTTCCGCGAGCCGATCATCATCGACAACGTGCCAAGAATCATCCCGCACTGGGACAAGCCGATCGTCATCGGCCGCCACGCCTTTGGCGACCAGTACCGCTGCCAGAACATCGTTACACCAGACTGCGGCGGCCAGCTCCAGATGGTCTTCAAGCCTGCCGACGGCTCCAAGGACATCGTCATCCCCGTCTACGACTACGAGGGCAAGGGTGTCGCCTTGTCCATGTACAACACCGCCGAATCCATCCTCGGCTTCGCCCACGCCTCCTTCGAGCTCGCCGTCTCCCGCGGCCTCCCCCTCTACATGACCACCAAGAACACCATTCTCAAGCAGTACGACGGCCTCTTCAAGGACACCTTCCAGAAGCTCTACGACGAGGAGTACAAGCCAAAGTTCGAGAAGCTCGGAATCTGGTACGAGCACCGCCTCATCGACGACATGGTCGCCCAGATGGTCAAGGGCCACGGCGGCTACATCATCGCCATGAAGAACTACGACGGTGACGTCGAGTCCGACATCGTCGCTCAAGGTTTCGGCTCCCTTGGACTCATGACCTCTGTCCTCGTCTCTGCCGACGGCAAGTCCTTCGAGGCCGAGGCTGCCCACGGCACCGTCACCAGACACTACCGCCGCCACCAGCAGGGCGAGGAGACTTCGACCAACTCGATCGCCTCCATCTTCGCCTGGACCAGAGGTCTCATCAAGCGCGGTGAGCTCGACAACACCCCAGAGGTGGTCGAGTTCGCCAAGACCCTCGAGAAGGCCACCATCGACACCGTCGCCGTCGACAAGAAGATGACCAAGGACCTGGCTCTCGCCCGTGGCGAGACTGACAGAAGCGCCTACGTCACCACCGAGGAGTTCATCTCCTACGTCGCCGAGAGACTCCAGAAGGAGCTCACTTCCGCCAAGCTCTGAGAAATAGTAATTAATGATATTTAATTTAGTCCCTTCAAACTTGTATGGATCTGGCTTGGCATGCGGCTTTAGCACTGAAAAATTTCACGGATCCGTCAGGCCCATACAACAGATAGATGGCCTGGGTAGAGAGGGTACCTACGTCCTCATAACCCCAAATGTCTTCACCGAGTGCCCTTAGACATATCAAGCCTTACTACCACGCATACGAGGCCAATTGCAAGGGCCGCTGGTTCGGCCGGACTCCTCTGGACGTCTACACTAGCGAGTTCAGGGGACTGCCGTACGAGCACCACTACAACACCATCGTGTCCGGAAACATGAAGCTCGTCAAGAATCCGAACGCCAAGAACCCTACTGTGATATCTGGGCCCGAACTGCTTAAGACGACGATCGGGCCAGGAGATAAGATCTTCCACGACGAACATGTCCACGAGCCGCCCGTGCTCGACATCGCACCTGAAATCATCTACGAGTCGGACCTGCAGGACGGTTATGTCGTTGTGAACAAGCCGCCAGGCATCCCAGTACACCCGGCAGCAACATACTACAAGAACACGATCACCGAGCGGCTGTATGAGGACCGGCCGGACCTGGCACCGCTCTACCCGCTCCATCGCATCGACAAGCTCGTCTCCGGTACACTCATCTTCGGCAAGACACACGAGGCTGTCTCCCGTCTCAAGGCGCTCCTCCGTGCGAGAGACTGCGACAAGACATATCTGGCCCGTGTGCCGGGGAGGTTTCCCGATTCGGCAACCTGCAAGGACCCCGTCATCTACGTCTTTGGCGCAAGGAGGCAGGTAAACCAGTACAACGGAGCACAAACCAACTTTACGAGGCTGTTCTACGACTCAGAGAGTGACCAGTCTGTCATTCAGTGCGACCCCGTCAGCGGGTTCCCGCACCAGATCCGCATCCACCTCAGAAACCTCGGATTCCCGATCCTGCACGACAAGCTCTACACAGAGAAGTACACGGAGGTCTTCCGCAGCAAGAACGAGGTCACCGAGAAGTACATGCAGGAGATCTACGAGAGGTCGATGGTAACACGTGCCAAGCAGGAGGTTGGCCGGTGCGAGGAGTGCCAGATGACGTTGTACAAAGACCCGGACCCGGCAGACCTCTACATAACGCTGCACGCACTGCGATACCGGCTAGGCGGCAACTCGTGGAAGACGCCGCCTCCTGATTGGGCCATCTACTGAACTGAGCCTTCCCCCATACTGCGGACGACTTAGCAATAGCAACAATGAATTTAAAAAAAGTAGGTCATTCTTAGAACGATGCTAATATACAATATAAACGATCTTACATAAGAGATGTTTAACCACCGAAACCGTAAAGGGTTCTGCCCTGTCTCTTGAGGGCGTAGACAACGTCGAGAGAGGTAACAGTCTTTCTCTTGGCGTGCTCGGTGTAAGTGACAGCGTCTCTGATGACGGACTCAAGGAACGACTTCAGGACGGCTCTGACCTCCTCGTAGATGAGGGCGGAGATCCGCTTGACACCACCTCTTCTGGCGAGTCTTCTGATAGCTGGCTTAGTGATGCCCTGAATGTTGTCTCTCAGGATCTTTCTGTGACGCTTAGCGCCACCCTTTCCAAGACCTTTTCCACCCTTGCCTCTTCCGGACATGATTTGATATGTGTAGTTAGTGTGTAAAGGAGAGAAAAAAAAGAGGAGAGAAACTCACCGGTGGGGCGGCGGAACTGCCTCTATTTAAATGCTCCAGAGCAGGCCGTGTTTGTTTTCATACTTGCTGCCGCTAGATGCACACAGTAATTCTTGAGGCAACACGGCGCCGTTCTCAGGATTGTTTTTCGACCATACGTTGTTAGTTCCCGCTTTTACTCGCCTTTGGTGTAAAAAATGGCACGCACCGACAAGCGCGCGAGGGTCCCTAGAGACACACCCCAGAAAAAAAAAACACTGCCAAAACACCAGGCCCAAATTTTACTCACGGGGTGGGTAAAAACGAGAACTCTGTCTCTACCGCCCAAAAGTTACTGGGACAGCTCGGTGCACACCGCACGAGCAAACAGAGTACCAGGCTGCGGGCGGGTGCAGCCACTTGTTTTGTTTTCCCAATTGTTTCCGGCTGCCGCCCCCAGCGCGCCCGCGCACGCCTCCACACAGGTATAAAAACGGCCGCCTCCCCCCACCCCTGCAGTAGCGTAGCTCTCCTCTTTTCTTTCTCTTCTCCCTGTAAACTAACTAACCATGGCTAGAACCAAGCAGACCGCTAGAAAGTCCACCGGTGGTAAGGCACCAAGAA
>JADIOY010000206.1:0-18332 GCA_018344475.1 Xiuguozyma silvatica | reverse complement strand
GGTAGCGTCGGCGTTCCTGAGTCGAGCGGAGGCCGAAGCCAGGTCGGACACCCCGTCAGAACACCGCCCCGGAGTTTTGTAGTGACAGGGGGTGTCCAATGGCGGGGCAGCAATTGCTAACTTACACCCCCCGTGGTACAGTGGGGTGGGTGGTGGCCGCTGGGGCGGGCGGTGACCCCGCAAAATAACCAGGTCGCGAAAGCAAAAAAAAAAAAACACACACACAGAGGGCAGGCGGTCAGGCTGCGTTGGGAAAACTCGCATCCGATCTCGGTCACACCAGGGTTTTGGGGTGAAGTGAGGCTAACCCGGAGGCTGGGCGCCGCAAAAGCAGGCCAGACTGATCTGCACAGTAGCGAGGTCAATTCAGTCTGGCCGGTGAGCGATTGGAGTCGAAGCAAGAGCTCAGCTACAAAGCAGTTTAAAAGGCCGTCCGTGTGAGACCGCCCGACGACGGCCCCTCTATCGGCCTTACTACGGTGACCTCCTGCCCCTCCTGCCAGCTGGCTGCCCGATCCAGTCCGATTTTTTTATTGGAAAGCTAGATGGGCTAACAAAAATTAATTTTTATAAGTAGTTTCTCAATTCTACCCTTTTGGCTCGCAAATTCCACGCACCTTTTTCATTTTCCTTCTTCCCGGCCATTACTGGAGAGCGCTCCCTCGTATCCCAATCCCCCCCCCTTAGACCTATATAACCCGAACTTCTCCCGCGCGCCCGAAAAATGAGTATGCTGTCAACTTCCTCGCGCTTGCTCCGTCCACTCCGCTATTCATCCATGGTCGCAGCCTCCACACGCTCCCTCAGCTCTGGCCCGGCCTCCGTCGTCGGCCAGTACCTCGGCAAGCCCCAGGCCAACGGTAACTACCGCGTGACCCTCGTTCCTGGCGACGGTATCGGTCCGGAGATCTCCAAGGCAGTCCAGGAGATCTACGCCGCAGCCGGCGTCCCCATCGAGTGGGAGTCGGTCGATGTCACTCCGTCGCTGATCAACGGCCTGACGACGATTCCAAAGCCGGCTGTCGAATCGATCTACAAGAACACCATTGCACTCAAGGGTCCGCTCGCCACGCCAATCGGCAAGGGCCACCAGTCGCTGAACCTCACCCTGAGACGTACCTTCGGCCTCTTCGCCAACGTCAGACCTTGCAAGAGTGTCAAGGGCTACGAGACCCCTTACCAGGACGTCAACACCGTCCTGATCCGTGAGAACACCGAGGGTGAGTACTCCGGTATCGAGCACGTCATCGTTCCCGGCGTTGTTCAGTCCATCAAGCTGATCACCAAGAAGGCCTCCAACAGAGTCATCCAGTACGCCTTCGAGTACGCCCGCGCCAACGGCCGCCCTAAGGTGCTCGTCGTCCACAAGGCCTCCATCATGAAGATGTCCGACGGTCTTTTCGTCCAGTGCGCCAAGGAGATCGCCCAGCAGTACCCAGACATCGAGGTCGGCTTCGAGTCGCTCGACAACACCTCGCTCCAGCTCGCCTCCAACCCGGCCCTCTACAAGGACGTCGTCATGGTGATGCCTAACCTCTACGGTGACATTCTCTCCGACCTCTCCTCGGGCCTCATCGGCGGCCTGGGTCTCACCCCATCCGGAAACATGGGCGAGAAGGTCGCCATCTTCGAGGCCGTCCACGGCTCTGCCCCTGACATTGCCGGCAAGTCTCTCGCCAACCCAACGGCCCTCCTGCTCTCCTCCTGCATGATGCTCAGACACATGAAGCTCAACTCGTACGCCGACAAGATCGAGGACGCCGTCCTCACCACCATCGCTTCCGGCCCAGAGAACAGAACCCGCGACCTCAAGGGAACCGCTTCGACTGAGCACTTCACCGAGGCTGTTATCAAGAACCTGTAAGTTCGTCTCTCCCTCTATCTCTAGAAGTTATAGTAATGAACCAGCTCAAAACGTATTCAATACGTCCTTACTCAATTCGTTTCTCTGTGTGCAGTCTTTTAAAAAGTGGTGGGGACGGCTTTTTACAGGCCGGCCCTTAATTAGCCCCAGCCAGTTGGCATTGTAATTCATATCCTATGAGTTCTGATATCATCGCGGAGGTCTGGAGCGGCTCGATCCCGGCTCAATTCATTCTGGACGACAAGCCGCCGCTCTATCTGAAGCTCGCGCGCAACTCGTACCTGCCGTTCTATCTTGGTACCATTGCCGAGTACTTCCAGATATTGGCTGAAGGAGTCTGGTTCTCCTTTGAAGAGATCCCGCTCAAATGGAACCTGCCCACGGGACTACTCTACGACCAGTACGTCCAGGAGTCTGCTGGGACTGGATCCGGGAACGTGTGGTCCTTACAGGTCAATTGCAGCAACTACCCGGATACGTACATTCTCCCCTACCAAGGAGAGCAGTCGCTGCAGTCTCTGTGGACGAACTCGCTCAAGGAGGCGTGCTACATCCTGAACGGGTCCTCGAAGAAGGTGATGCAGGCGTCCAAGCAGCACATGGACGACTTCTATGGTGCGGTGCGCCGCGGGCAGCCCGCCACTTTCGAGTCCTGCTTCCGCCAGCTGCTCCCGGGAACTGCCGGTCAGCTCCGGAGCCTGCCGGTTAGGCTCCACCTACCGCTGAACCGGATCGTCCAGCCGACCACACACATCAGCCGGAAGACAACGGTCGGCGAATTGCTTCAGGAGCTCATCCCGGACCTCTTCCCATCGAACCTGTTCTACACAGTCGCAGACCCGGTCTGCCAAGGTATTATATTACCGGTCGACGCGCCTATCGTCGACCTCTATCTAGTTCTCAAGTCCTGCGACGGCTTCCTGCACATCTCTATTCGGATGTGCCAGTCTCGCCCTCCTGAGGCACATCAAACACCGCCTGCATCCAGCACCGATACATCTTGAGCTTCCGCTTCCGGTTCACCAGCATCCGCCTGTCGGTGGCCACCCGCTTTTCTATAAACCCGCCTCTCGTCACAAAGATATCCCGCAGTTCGTCCTCCGTAAAGAAGTAGACCCGCGTGCCGTCGCCCCGGATGTAGAAGTTGTCCTCTAGCAGCCGCTCCTTCTTGAACCTCACCTGCGCCAGGTCGTAGCGGCCGTAGTCTCTAAAGACGATCCGTCCGCCAGGTTTCATCACCTTCTGCATGTTCTTGATAGCAAAGTCCCACTGCGTCGGCGACAGCGCGCTGAACACAAAGATCATAACGGCGATGTCCACAGAGTGTGGCTCGAGACCCTCGGGCAGGTCGCCGTTCTCGTTGGCCAGGTCCCAGACGCTCGAAAAGCAGTTGCCGGAAGCGTGCAGCGCCTCAAAGTTCTCGTTGTTCTTGACGAGGTCAACTGCAACGGGCGAAAAGTCGCACCCATAGACCTTCAGCTTCGGGTTCTCGTTCTTGGCTAGGACAGGGTACATCGTGTTGCCCGCTCCGCAGCCGATCTCCAAGATGGTCTTGTCACCGGCATCCGACTTGGTGGCCTCGTACAAGTCCGGGAACTCGATCTCAAGCCACTTCCGGTCCTTGAAGAAGTTCTCGTGGTTGTTCTTGTAGAAGATGTCCCAGTACTTGGCCGGCTTGGCGTTGTACTCCTTCTTGTAGAACTCTCGCACGGGGTGCTCCTTCTGGAACTCGATCTTCTCCTTGATCTGGGCCAGCTGCTCGTCGTCCCACTCAACGTTATCCCAGGCGTTGTGCTCGAAAACTTTCTTTTCATCCTCCAGATACCGTTGTCCAAAATCAAACGGCGAGTCTCTGCCGATCCGGCTCTCGAGCGGAGGCTTCACCTCCTTCACTTCGGTCTCTTCTGCACTCATGACTGGTCAGATCTAGTACTGAATTGCCTCGACTATTTTTTTTTTTTTTTTTTTTTTGAAATTTTTCACTCTGCTTACGTAACAGCGGAGAAGGATTTAGCGGTTCGACTTGAAGCGGTTAATGCTCCATGAGAAGCGATGCTACATTTCGGTGTTACTGCTGATGACCATACCAATGCCATCATCGGAATCATCCTACACTCACTATACACTGTGCACACTGCGCTGCGGCAACGAAGGTAAAAAAAAAGAATTTAATTCGGTGAAGGAGCCAACGTCCCGATTAGGCAATTCTCACGGATCAGCCCCCCACACCCCACCTATTCGGGTGTGCATCCGAAGCTTTCCGGGGTCGATTCGATCAAATTCGTTACTACAGCCATGCATATGATCAGAGCAATACTGTTAAAAATAGACACATGTCAGTGCCTGATTCGGCAAAGAGGATGATCCAGCCCCGCCCATAGCACATTGCGCTGAGCGTGATCTGCCCAGCGTTAAATAGACGAGTCCCTCCCACACAGCCACCCCATCGTTTCTTCCCTCTTCACCTACTGATCTACGCGCCTACACAGCACATTCTTGGATGAGAAAATTCACTGGACAGAAGATCTCGCCACAGGCGGACTTCTCAAGCAACTTCGATGACCCACTCACAGCCGTTCCATTGGCGCCTCCGCACCCTAAGGTCAACAAGCCAACTCTGAAGGTCCTCAAGCAGAGGGCCACGAGAGCCGTCTCCGACCTTTCAACCACAAGGGACCAGATCAGAATCAGATTTTCAAGTGACTCCTTTGAGAAGATGTACGACTCCGAGCTGACCGGAAGCAGCGCTTCTATCTCTTCGCAGCACCGTTGCTTCTCTGAGGTGACCCCGTCTTCCTCCGTTTCGAGCTTCCTCAACTCTCCCGACAGAGACGAGAACTCCTTTTCGCCACCAAAGCCTCACTATGCTGTCTCGACTCCGTACTATGCACCAAGTGAGTCGTCGATGTCGATCTCTCAGTACTCTGGCTCGCAGTTCTCTGCCCCAAGCTTCATCGACATGAGCCAGCAGATCCCGCTTCCTCAGGCTGCAAATGCCAGTTCCGTCGTGGCCACTGCTGTTCCAACGATGAAGCACAATGCTACTCTGCCACCAATCCCAGTACAGAAGAGACAGACCAGGGTCCAGAGCATGCCCCTGTCCCCATCACCACAGAGATACTCCCACTACTCTTCGGGCAGCGAAGACGCCGACCTTGACTTCAGCCCTAGAGCATCCGCCGCATCTCCAGTCTCCAGGATCTCCGACATCTTCTCATATTATGATCATGCCAGCTCCTGCTCGGACTCTGCATCCGACAGATCTATTTCACAGCCAAACAACAGCAAGTCGACGGATTCATTCATCTCATCCTTTGTCAACTGCTACATGCATCAGACTCACACCAAGACTTCCTCTGCTGGCAGTGACAACTCTTTCCAGACCTACGCCACTGCCAGAACATCTTCTACCGTTGCCACGGCCCAACTGATGTCGTCCGACGCACGTATTTTGCCAACATCGTCAAAGACGTACGGCATGATCCCTGTGCAGCAGCAGCAGAGAAAGCAACAGCTTGAGCGCACCGAAAGAATACGATCGGCCAACTATTTACAGCAGGTCGGCATTCACCCACGAATGCTGAGCGGCTACCATTGATTCCCCCCCCTCCTCTAAACCAATTCTGCACGGTTTAAACAGCAGAATGCTTTTCTATACCGATCTATATAATACTACTCTCCAACTTCTTCTCTTCTTCTACTTCATACCGAGCCTGGCTGCCTTGAAACGGCTCACCTTGGGCTGAGGCTCGACAGGCTCAAACTCAGGATCATTCTCCTCCCTGTAGCCACCTTTGTAGGTCTTCACCATCCTGTCGCGCATTCTGGCATAGTCAAGCGCAACTTGGGCGTTAAGGTTATCGGTAGTCATCTCATACTCCTCATCCGGCTCCGAGTCATCGTCGTGCTCAACGATGGACTTGCGCATGAGAGGTGCGTCATCTTCTTTGTCATCGAGTTCGGTAATCTTGTCCTCCTGGTGCCACTTGTCGTATATCTCCACAGACTCATTGTGCTTTTTGAAGTCCTCAAGTTTCTCGATGACTGGACCGTCCAGTTCCTCCGTCTCGGCATCGTCATCGTACAGGCCCATAACGTATGCCTTGGCCATAGTGTCGGCGCTGGCATCGCCTTCAAGAGATACTTTCTTGACATGCAGTTTGTCCATCTCCTTCTTAACCTTCTCAAGCTCCTCAGTCCTGTCGACAAGCTCATACTCTTCAGTGAGTTCATCGTTCTCGTTATGAGTGCTCTGCTCCTCATCCCTCACAGCTTGAAAATCCTCTTCCCTAAGGGACTCTCCCCTAGAAGGATTGGGGTCCTTTGGCACCTCTATTCTCGTAGGCCTCGCGTGGACCTTTGGTGGAGTCAAGGAAGACATCTTCTTCTTAGCAAACGCCGGGATGTTGCCAGTGTTTCCACGGGATTGCTGGTACTGCTTACCGGCTTGTGCAGCACGAGCCATCTGGAACCGTGATGGCTGCTTCTTCTTGCCGAGTTTGGTCATTCCAGTCGGCTCGTCGATGACAGAGGCAGGAGCAACAAGTTTGGCGGAAGCATCCTCATGCTCTTCACTAACTGCGTGCTCCATAATGTCGCCGATGACCATTCCCTTAGCAATCGTCTTCTCCTGGTGGTGCTGGTCGCTGTCCATCATACGTCTGAATCTGGAAACCTTGCCAGCACCCTTCTCAGATTCTCTGAGATCATCCCAGATGTCGTCAACCTCCTTGACATCGACGGAGTCAGCAAACGAGACAGCCTTCTTGTCCTTCTTAGGCTTCTTGTCCTTCTTGGACTTCTCTTTGACCTTGACCTCCTCCTTATGCTCACTGACCTTAGTAGGGTTGTTTCCTTCACGAAGGCGCAGGATCTGCTGAGCAAGCAAAGCCTGAGCAGCGGATGGGACCATGCCAATGTCGAGATCCTCATCATCATCGTCGTCGTCGTCGTTGTTGTCATAATCACCCTCTTCATAGTTATAACCTTCTTCATCCTCGGCATCCTCATCATCCTCAGCATGGCCATCAACTTCGTTAGAGATCATCTCGAGAGTAAGGAGGTCTTGCGGGTCGATCTCGGCACTGTACATCGACTTATCAATGGTCTGCACAGTCTCGTTTCCATCATCTTCCTCCTTGGGCTCCTCGGTGACTGGCACAACCTTCGGCTCTTCAGCAGTCTCAGTAACCTCCTCCTCCTTCTCCTCCTCCTTCTCCTCCTCATCCTCAGTCAGCTCCTCAATATGAGGCTTCTTGAGGTCCATGTCCTCCAGAAGTTCTGACAATTGGTCGTCGTCGCTTTCAGGGGAAGCGGAGGCTACTGGCTCTTGCTTGAGCTCGGGTTCGGTCTCGGGCTCACCCTGGATCTTCTTCCGCACCTTCACAGAGCTCTTAATTATGTTACCATCCTCATCAACCTCCTCCTTTGTAGCATACGGGTGAGTGTCGTCGCCATCCTTGATGGTCTTGGCCTCCGCGGTACCTTTGGCCTGTTTCTTTTCAAATGCCTTGTTGAACAGCTCGTTCTTGCTGGTATCGTACGGCTTCACCTCGCTGTTGATGACATTTCCGTCCTCATCAAGCTCCTCTCTAATGTTCATGATTGGCAGACCACCTTGGACTTCGTTACCGGCCTCGGAATCAACGGCCTCCGCATCGCCGGCCTCAGTTGTGGCTTTAGTACTGGATAGTCCTCCGGCGGCTTCTATAGCGTCCAGGCTCTGCAAGGAATCGAACAGTTTGACCAGTTTCTCCTTGGACTCCCGGCGGCTCGCAATTTCCTTCTCCAAGGTTGCAATCTTCTGCTTCAGATCGTTTAATCTGGTGGCGTAGAACTTGAGATCGGCATTGGCCTCCTTCTGGAAGAGATCTCCATTATGGCCAGAAAGCTGTGGGATGATCAGCTTGGCGGCCTTGTACTGCTGCAGATTGCTCAAAAAATCACTCAGTTCCTTGTACTCATATTCATATAAGTCTTTAACGCTCTCAAGATTCACGAGGATCGAGTCGATCACCGAAAGATCCGCCATATCGAAGTGGAGATAGAGCTTTGTCTTTATGTATGAGATGAGCCCAAGATCTCTAGGCACAAAAAAAAAAAATCCTAAAAAAAATTTAAGGGCGGTGCAGCAGAGTGAAAAATTCTAGACTGCCAAGACTCCCCCCCCTTATATAGAAGCTCCTAGCACATCAAGCAGACCATGGCACCATACGGACAGGTCGTTATTGGACCTCCAGGAGCCGGAAAGTCCACTTTCTGTCTTGGAATGAACCAGTTCATGAATGCCATCGGCCGCCACTCAGTGATTATCAACCTGGACCCCGCCAACGACAGGCTTCCATATGACTGTGACCTAGATATCAGAGATGTCATCACTTTGGAGGAGATCATGGACGATGAGAACCTGCGGCTCGGCCCGAATGGCGGGCTGATGTACTGCATGGAAGTGTTTGAAAAGAGCATCGACTTCTTCATCGACAAGATCCGCAAGATGGCCGAGCTCAGCATGGACGGAGACAGCGCCTATGTGCTCTTCGACTGCCCGGGACAGACAGAGCTGTACACGAACAGCCCGGTCTTCACCAGGATCTTCCAGAAACTCGTCAAGGAGCTTGACTTCAGACTGTGCGTCGTCTCTCTGATCGATTCGATCAACCTCACCATCCCCTCCCAGTGGATCTCGTCGCTCCTGCTCACACTCAGATCGATGCTTCAGTTAGACCTCCCGCAGGTCAACGTCATCTCCAAGATCGACCTCCTCAAGAACTACGTCGACACGGACAAGCTCGATAAGGACCGCCGCAGACACAGGGGCGAGGACGTCCCGGACGACGTCCAGGGCGGCCTCCCCTTCAGGCTCGAGTATTAT
The DNA here is from genome assembly GCA_018344475.1 of Xiuguozyma silvatica. Lineage (NCBI taxonomy): Eukaryota > Fungi > Ascomycota > Pichiomycetes > Pichiales > Pichiaceae > Xiuguozyma > Xiuguozyma silvatica. The sequence goes on along the minus strand of JADIOY010000206.1, from coordinate 9,597 downwards.
ACTGAGGTGCAGGACCTCACCAAGCTCATCCCCTTCATCAAGGAGGAGAACAACCAACTCCACCACGCCTACTTCAACCAGAACTACGGGAAGCTCACAGAGTCCATCGCCGAGCTTATAGAGGATTTTGGCCTGCTCTCCTTCACCGTCGTCGCCGTCGAGGACAAGGAGTCTATGGCCAACCTGCTCCAGGACATCGACAGGGCCAATGGATACACCTACGGTACCAACGAGATCGGCGGCGACTCTGTCTGGACAGACTTTCAGCGCCAGTCCGACATGGCCTTCGCCGACATCGACATCCAGGAGCGCTGGATCGACGACAAGGACGCATACGACGAGGCATTCAGAAATAAGGAGGAAGAGGCAAAGAAGAGTCTCGCACAGGCCGAGGAAACCTGATTCTTTCTTGCACCACCATCCATACAACTTTACTAATCATGTATCCAATATCATTACCTATAGACCATACAACAGAGTGTAGCATCTGCCATGGACAAGCTTCGATCAGATCACGCTGTCACACTGCCACGCTTTCCGGAGGCGTCAAGTACCGCCTCCGCGTCCTCCACGGCCTTCCGGCCTTCGTCGGTCTCGCCGTTCTGCTTCATGTACGACTTCAGGTCGCTCAACGTCTCCTTGATCTTGCTCTTCAGCTTCGGTAACATCCGCGACGTCTCGTCGCGCACTTTGATGGCCGTCTTGAGCGTGTACTGAAGGTCCTCGAGCTTCTCAGGGTCCTGCTCCTCAGCCACTTTCTTCTGAAGTTTAGACACCTCGGCGCTCTCCTCCTTCAGTTCCTCCTCGTAGCCGACTTTCTCTTTGCACAGACGCTCCAGAGCGTTCACTTTGATCTGTAGTGGCGTTGGCCCCATCCTTAACTATGTGATCTCTTCGAGGCTCAAATTTATATTTGGCAATTGCCCCATTTGGATGGAAGCGGGGGTGACACTTCTTGGGGATTTCAAACAGGATTCGAAACTCACTCCGCAGAGTAGAAATCGCCCGCACCGCTGCCACTCCCGGCAGTCACAAGAGCCGTAATGGAACTTCCAGCACTTCCTGCACTGTCACCAACAACGCTGTCGTTCGCCTCTGCAGTCAGCGCCACTCCGGCGCTGCCGCCGAACGCACTGTAGTCGCTGGACCGTCTGCTGCCAACGGCGGGCATCCGCTTAAGCCTGGCCAGTGTGTCCACTCCACCATACCGACTAGTCGTGTCTTCCATCATGTGCTTGACGTTGGCGTGCTCGTAGAGCTCTTTAGAAGAGCGCGCAATCTCCTCGCAAGACTCGTACGAGGATCCCGACGACCTTCTGTAGAGCGCGCTCTTGACCGAGCCCGGGTTGCTGTGGCCGTACTCGAACCGCGGATGGATGGACATCAGTGAGTGTCCAATATGGGTTGATTTAGGGTAGGTCCCTGCCGTGGGGACAGCACCGCCACCGTAGCTTCCGTACGGTGACATGCTCATCGGCAGCGCCTGAAGCTGGTACCGCTGGCGGAACTCCTCAATGGCTTTGTCGGAAACTTTGTGTCCGACCCAGCCGTACTCACCAGAACCCTGAACATCCAGCAGCCTCTTGTAGAAACTGTAGAGGCACTCCGTGTAAGGGACCGGAATATGCATCTCCTTACCCAGGTCAGAGATGTGCTCGAGAGCTAGTGGGACGTACGTCTCGAAGCCGAGCGAGAACTGGTGGATGACAAAGGGGTCCCGGTTCGAGCCTCCTCTGAACTCCCTTAGCATACTGGACAGCTTGCTGTTGACTGTCGATGTCTCCTCTGGGTCCGGGAACTCTGAGAACCCAGTCCTTCTTGCAAGGCTGATGAGCTCCATAAAGATTCCTCGGACGACGGGGACCACTACTGGGTCGCTCGTGTCGACCATGCCGTAGACGAGTGTGACTACTTCAAAAGTAACGAATGGCACAATTCTCTTCCAGCAGTAGCCGCCCAAGTTGGGGTTCCACCACGGAGGGACAAGCCGGCAGCCGGCGCCAGACTCCTTGAGTAGACATTCGAGTGGTTGCAGCTTCTTGAAGTACTCCTTCAATGCGTCGTTCTCCTTCTGCTGTTTGTCGGTGTATCCAATAAGGAAGTGTAAGTCACCACAGATCCATTTGGGTCCCCCAACTTTACCTCCCTTGGCTCTATCCTTGACCATTCTCACGTCGGAGTCGCAGATTACACCAAAAGTGAGAGGGCTAAGGCCCCTCTCGAGTCCGACGGCAAAGGTCGAGTCAACAAGTACTACGGTGGTTTCGGAGCTCAGGTAGTTCGCCATGTCAAGGTACTGGGCCAACTGGTCCTTGTCGGAGGGTCCAACTACGATGAAGCTGGGAGCGCCACCAGTGTAAGGATCGTCATTTCCTAAAACGGCATTTGGCTGGTACTTTTCCCCGTTCCAGGCGATATCCTCGCCTGGGGCGTACTGAGAACCGATAAGGACCGTATGGCACCTCGAGTGGAGCTTCCATGCAATGGCAGACCCTGCTGGTGAGCTTCCAAAGACTACAAGTGTCGGTAATTCCATGCTTTCTAAAAAGAAGGAGGGGGCGGGGAAGAGCCTGGGCAAAATTCCTTGTCCAGAATCCCTCTTCTCTAATTTCTATTCAACACCCGATTGTAGATTCTATATACACGATCCATATATGATAAATAAGTTACCGCTTCTTCTCTGACATCCGGCGCTGGTCCTTAGGGTTGGACAAGAGTCGGTAAGCGTCGATCTTGGCCATGCGGCGGATTCTACCCTCCAGACTCGTAGCAACATCGGCCTCCTCCTCGTCGATGGCCTCCTTGTACTGCTCTCTCAGCTGTCTCTTCATCCGCTGAGCATCACGCTTCCTGTTCTTCCGTAGGTTCTCGGTTTTCTCCTCGAGTCTGGCAAAGTAGAAGGTGTTCTCCTTCTTGGACTGGATGGCAGACTTGGCTCCAAGCCTCCACAGGTCTCCCATGAGGGCCTTGCGGGCATCGTGGTACTCCTGCTTGCCGATGCCCTTAGAAATGTACCACTTCTCGACGTGGCCGGAAGGTGCACACAGGTCAAGCGTGACGAGGTGCTTGCGCTTCATTGGCTGGGCCAGAATTCTAGGGCTCTCGTCTGCGGAGACCGACTGAAATCCGATCTGTCTAGCGGGCTCCAGATCCTCCTTCTGTCTCAACTGCTCCAGGACGGCCGGGTCCTCAGGGGATCTCTCAACCATCAGGTAAGAGTAGCTGGCAGTCTCGTAGTCCAAGGAGTATGGCCTGCCCTTTCCAGGCTGGGCCAGTCCCTTGATACCTTCACCGCTGTTAGGAGAAGTCCACCGAGTGGCCAAGTACGCACCTTTCTTCATCTCCATGAGGAACTTTGGACGGTTGACGTCGACGTTGAAGCTGCAGAACTTGAGCTTCTTGCCTATTTGTCCGTACAGGTAGTACTCGGGTTTGAAGAACTGGAGTGGGCAAGGTCCGTGGTGAGGGCAGGGGGCCACAACCTTGAGGTTCAGTGGCTCCTCCTCGACGATATCGTAGTTCTCCAAGATTTCGGGCTCGATGCCAGTCATGACCTCATCCTCGGCATCCGGCGTGTCGCCAGAGACAGAAACGGTTCCCCGCTTGTACTCTCTAGGTATCTTTGCGACACGTCCAGGGTTGTTCTCTGGTCTCAGAATGACCTGGCGGGCTCTCGCAATACTCTCTGCCCCAACTGGATTGCCCCTCTCTATAAGCAGGAGGACTCCTCCAGGGTTGAGTCTGTGGACAAGGTCGTCGAGGCGGTCATCGACCTGGTGAGGGAAGTTCTCCAAATCATTAAGGAGACGGCCCTCAGCAATGATCAAGTCGTACTTCTTCGAGGCTGGGCGCAGTGTCGACATAATGACGCTCTTAACCTTGAGCGACTTGGTCTTGACGGCTCCGATGTACTCTTCCTGTTGCTGCTCTCCCTCGGCTCGCTGCTCCTTCGTGGACTCCTTCTTAGGCTCCTTATACTCGAGGGCATCAGCCTCGGAGGCATCTCTCGGGTACTGCTCTGGAATCTGTCTCGAGAGTAGAAGTTTGGCACGGCGTGCCATGTGGAACGAACCGGAGACAAGCACGTCCTTCACCTCAGGGTTGAACTCCTCGCCCATTACCTCGTTCAGGGCAAGCATTCCCGTGGCCGGACCGTACGTGCAGTTGAGAACGCTCTTCGGGGTAAAATTCGGCATGCGCTTCTTCATTTCGTCGATCACCTGATACGCAGCAGCGTAGTTCTGAATGAAAGTGGTTGCAATAGCCACATCGACCTCGTCCTCGTCCTCTGCGCGCTTGGCAAGACCTCTCTCGTTCAAGTTGACGTAGTACTGAGCGGCACGCTGCTTAAGGTTCTTCGGACTGAACCGGTACAGGATGTTGTTCTTTATGGCAGTCGTGATCGGCTCTGGAACGTTGATGCGAGCCCGGTTGACTCTTCCTTCCAAAGTCCGGGGATCCAGCCGGGCGTCTCTGCTGGTGGCGCCCTCTCTGAGCTCACCGGTGTCGCTGTCCCTGTATCGCGGGTCCACACCTTTCAAGGCCTCTTCCGGGGTCAGAACGCGGCTGTTGTGGAGTGGGTCGCGGCCGTTGTTGGCCTCGTTGACGAGCTGGCCAAAGACCTCGCCGGAGCTGCGATAAGCGTAAAAGAGTTTAGATGCATCTGTGCTGACCTCCTTGTCGGAGTCGATGGGGCCAAAATCGTCCGGGTCCTCTATGGTAATACGTTGGCGCTCTTTCTGCATAGGTCTGGTTGATAAATGCAGCCACCGGCGGTGTACAGCGCCGGTGCTGGGTCCCAACCGTCTAAGCATATCTATAGAGTGTGGAGTGTTGAACGATCTCTGAAAAAAAAAAAAAAAATTTAAAGTGTCAAAAATTTTAGAGGGCACTTCCCAATCCGGTACATGCTGTGATAAGCAGATGGTCTGGAGGTATGGCAGAAAGTGGGCAACGGAAGGCCACAAGGCTTAGGTTTAAGAAGCGGGAGAATGAATATACGAGAAAAGGCGAAGCATGTGAAAATAATGTATCTAATGCGGATGAATCCCCCTGTAATAGTGGAAAACAGGCTTTTGTACCTACAGAAGGAACGGCTGAGACCGTTGGCAAGGCAAAAGTGGAAAGGAGGCCCTCTAAGCATTACAAGTCAGGCAATACACATCAGATGTCTGAGTATGGGACGGAGATCAATGGATATCGGTTTGTTGCTTTAGGAAAGGAGGATATACCCGAGGATGAGGAGGAGATAGACGGCGAAAGAGAAGCTGAGGATGACAGTAATGATGATGGTGAGGAGACGTACGAGGAGTGGGAAAGAGGTCCTGTATTCACATACGAGGCCTACGTTGCACTGTGGCAGGCTATTGAAGAAGATTGTACTCTTCCCGGTTACATTCCACTCCCGATTGCGTCATCGTCGGCGTCGCGTTTGACGGTTACCGCTGTTGGGAGCTTCCTGCACGGCGAGCCGGAACTCATCAGGGCAGAGAAGATCCGCTGGCACCCTGACCGGATGGTGTCGCGGCTGCAGCGGCTGGGAGTTACGGAGGACACGTCGCCAGGGTTCCAAGAGGTTGTGACCCGCGTGTTCCAAGCTATCAATGAGTTATCCTAATCTAGATTGTACAAATGTTTATGAACCTGTTCACGAACCTTAGTTCGTCAACGTGGCCTCCGGCTCGTCCTTGTCCGTGGCGTTCTCGGACTCGGCAGCGGCGGCAGTCTCTTCAGTTTTCTGTTTCTTAGTCGGAGGCTCGTCGGCACCAGCCTCGGCATCAGCCTCGGTATCCTCCTTGACGACATCTTCTTTGGTGTCATCCTCTTCCTCCTCCTCGGCTTCCTCTCCCTCCTCTCCCTCCTCGGCCTCCTCTCCTTCCTCTCCCTCCTCTTCGGCCTCCCCCTCCTCCTCGAGCTCTTCCTCGAGCTCCTCCTCGAGCTCCTCCTCGTCATCGTCAGCCTCAGCTTCGCCGTCCTTCTCCTCGGCTTCGCCGTCTGCCTCCTCTTCTCCGCCCTCTTCGACATCCTCATCCTCCTCATCAGCACCGTACTGCGAGCCATCGTCCTCGCCCTCCTCCTCGAGCTCGGCCTCAACTTGCTCCTCTGGCGGATACATATCGGGGTTCTCTCCCTCGTTGTCCCAGACGATGTTGAACCGCGTGACACGCGGCTTCTCGGCCAGGATGTTACGCACAATGTGCTCGACCTGCACCTTGGCAGGCGGGTTCTGCCGCAGCTCCTCGCTGTCGTACTCGTTGTTCACGTAGTAGCCGACACGCACAAACTCACGCTCCTTGTAAGAGCAGCTCAGCAAAATGACAGTCACACTGACGAGCTCGCTCGCCGGGATCAGCTCAGGCGACGGCGCGTCAGCGGTCAGGATGAACTTGTTGATGCCCACGGGCACGGGACCAACAAGCACAGAGTCCAGCTCCTGGTCGTGCTCGAGCGATCTCGAGGAGCCAACGTACGTCAGCTTCCACTCGAGGTCCTCCTTCAGGGGCTCGAGGCACTCGAAGGTGATCTCGAACTCGTACGGGTCCGTGAATTTCGCCGGGTTGTTCAGCACATTGATTCCGAGCAGCGACACGATCGACATGGCTTGGTTGTGTACTAAGGGAAAGAGATTCTACGCGGGTTTTCACACCTCGTTTTCTCCTGCCCGATTTCGGGTGCCAGGTGCGTACGCCACTAGTTCGCGACGCGAGGGCGCGCGTAGGTAGCTAGGCTGCGAGAGAGACACATTGCTACAGCCATTTTTTTTTTCACTTTTTACCTCCTGACTTCAGTCACATGACCCTCGCAGCGAACTTTTTTCCTCGCTGCACCAGAACTGGCAAAGGACTTATTTATCTCTTACCTTTTCAGGCAACCAAGCTAAAAATAGTCTCTGTCCAGGAACAGTCCCTGAACGAAGCCGGCGGTCCCTGCGACATCCATACCAGCCACCCCCGACTAACTGCAGGGAACTTCGACATATAATCATCACTTGATCTGTCATTTCTGTGCTTTTTTTTTTAGTTCATTGACAACCCCATGAACGACGTTAACTCCAATCCTAGTCCAGAGGAAGCTGTCCTCCAGTCCCTCTTCGGCCCCAAGGTCACCTCCTGGCCATACTCCGAGGAGACTCTCCAAAGAGCTCTTCAACTCCGCACCCAGCAGGAGATAACCAAGCAGGAATACTACAAGACCGAGTACATGAACCGGTGCCTCGAGCTATTGCGGATGGCCGCAATGGCCAAAGTCCCTGGCGACATGATCCCGACGATCTTTAGCGCTGCCGGGCCTGCAAGACCACAGACAACTTCAGCACCAGCTTCAACCATCCCAGTTCCAACTCCGACCCACTCACGTACTCCATCATCTGCGTCGTTTTCAGGTCCCGCATTCCAGGACGGCGTGCCTATCCTCAAGCAACCATCCCAGCCGATGCGCCACCGCCCTACCCACTCGAGAAGCCGGTCTGAGTCCCCCGTCAGAGTTAGCAACTTCGCTCCAGGCTTCCGGTTCGGTAGTAACCCGCAGTCACCAGTCCAACAGCACCGTAATCCACAGCAGCTGCCATCCCCGATCAGAAGCCCCACCGGTGTCACCTCACTCCCCCCAAGGCACCAGCTCTCGCCAACCAGAATCGGCGCACAGGCCATATCTTCTCTTGCACAGAAGCCCGCTGGATCCCGGGACGTCTCTGACTTGAAGCACGGTGCTGACCACCAGCGTACTTTCTCTCTCCCAAACAATGTCTCCATCCCTGAAAGCAAGCCGCTCAGCTTCCACCCTGGCACCCCAGTCAAGAAGCGCCGGCTCGATGCCCTCGACTCCGTAAAGATCGACCTCACGGTGCTTGAGACCCCCTCCAAACAGAAGGAGGAGCCTATAGAACTCAAGTCTCCACCGCCGCCCACTCCTTGCCAGGCATGAAAGAAGCACATCCACAAACTAAGCATATTTTACTGTTATAATTAAGCTAATGTACATTTTTCCAAAGCCCGATGTTACTGTTGCTGCTGCTCCCTGTTGAGCGCCAACTTGTATGACTCCTCAGCCAGTTCCTCGATGTCGTCCAGGTTCAGAAACTCCATCTCCTTTGTCAGCACCTTCTCAAACACTATGTCCTTCTTGCGGATCTCAGCCGACACCTTGCGCAGCGAATGCGCCAGGTTCCGCAGAACCTTCTCGTTGCAGTCCCGCAGCACCCAGTTGCACAGGTCGTCCAGCCATATCTGGCAGTAGACGTAGTAGACGTCGTGGAATCTGAAGAACTCACGGCATTCAATGAGCGCTTTCAGAACACCGCGGCGGCCACGTTTCAAGACCGTGCAGACATCTGCCCAGACTGCCCGCACCAGGTCCCAGTTCCGCACGAGCGGCCACGCCAGCGCGCGCCTGTCCATCGTCATCACGACCACTCTCAGCATGCTTGTCTCAGTCTTGTTGTTGCTCTGGATCAGCTGTGCATCAACACAACTGATTTGTGGCGCCAATGTGCCGATCGTCCATCCGCTCTCCACCGTTGAATCCCCCTCGTTCGAACGCAGATCGTACAGGTACGCAAACAGCAGCGACACCATAGTGTAGTACAACGGCCTCAAGTCATCAATCAGGTAGGATCTCTTTGGCAGATCCTTCATCAGATCCTCCTCTTTCTCGGTGAACTTGATATCTTCGCTGGAATCGTACGGGTTCTTCCAGGCAAGGATCTCCTTGATTCGGCAGTCCTCTGGCGCATACTTGGCGGTCAGGTACTCGTTGGCATAGTACTCCGGGTCGAACTTAATGTTCTCCTTGATCATCCGTTGCAGGATCCTGTCGTCGGCGCTCAGCTCATCTGGGTCCGTCAGCTGGTTGATATCGTTGCCGTTTCCAACTGTGTGGTTCAGCATTCGTGAGTACTGGTTGTTGAAGCCATACTTTGGACTGGCCTCGGTCTTCAGTTTGTCGCCCGTCTCGTCCGTAATGGTCTGCTCGACTTCCCAGTTGAAATCTTCAGCTTCTTTCTCGATGTCCTTGACGGTCTCCACACCAGAACCCTGCGAATCAACCTCCTCGATCAACAGTTTCTTACTCTTCTCATCCTTGGGCTGCACCTGGGCAGTAGGCTCGTTCAGACGGGCCAGCAGTTTCGCAGTCAGATCCAGATCTTTAAACTCCTCGCCCTTGGTCTCCTTGGCAACTCGGATCTTGATGCATTCCTCTTTCGGTACAAACTCCGACGTGAACCGCTCGTCCTCGATCAGCTTACCTGGGAACCTCAATCGGAGATAGTACGGGTTCAAGGAGAAGATAAAGAGGTCGCCGTCGCACACCATCTCCACATTGTGAGCAGTAACTCTCACGTTAGAGAGCTGGATGGTTATGTATATATATTCATCGTCTTGGGACACAGTAAACCGTGGCGTCAACATGTTAGTTGGTCTCTTCAGTGGCCTGTAACCTGTTATCCTACAACGGTTTCACCGCCTATTTTTCCAGCACTTTTTTTTTCCGCCGTCCCCACTTTTTCCCACTGTTGCACCGCCTGAAAAATATTTAGGTCTCAATTTTTTTTTTTTTTTTTTTTTTTTCTTGGCGCATTTTTATTTTTTTTTTTCCGCC
>JADIOY010000205.1:0-18464 GCA_018344475.1 Xiuguozyma silvatica | reverse complement strand
AAAAAAAAAAAAAAAAAAAAAAAAAAAAAAAAAAAAAAAAAAAAAAAAAAAAAAGTGGCAGGTGGCAGGTGGCCAAGTGGCAGGTGGCTGGTGCGATTAATAGTTGATTGTATAGAAGTGTATAAAGGCTCTGACCGACGACTGGGCAGAGCATTACTTGCGAAAAAAAGATGAGCACTTAGGAGAACCAGCCGATGATCTTGTCCCACGTGCTGGTGCTCTCGGTCTTCTCGTCATCCCAGACCTCCTCGTCGATCTTTCTGGCCTCGCTGTCGATGTCGACGGTGTCCACCGGGATGATCCAAGGCTCCTTGCGGTAGAGCGTCAGCTGGGAACCGATCCACAGAACGAAGAAGAGGATGATCGAGATGTAGGCGGCGAAGAAGTCGGCAGCGTTAAAGTCGAAGAAGACAGAGTAGCCCTGGATGAAGCAGATGACGATCAGCGTGATGAACGTGAACCAGGCAGACCACGGCATGAAGTGGGCCTTGAACGGGAGCGTGTCTCTGGAGATGCCTCTCGACTTGAGGATCTTCATGAAGCGGAGATGGGCGCCGCTGATGAACACCCAGGCGATCAGGCCGGCGACGGCGGTGATGTTCATGAGCCAGTCGAACACGGTCTGACCGGCGTTGGAGACGTTGAGGAAGGCGAGCAGACCAAAGGCGGAGGTCGTCAGGATACCAACGAACGGAACGCCCTGCTTGGTGGTCCAGCGGTAACATGGGGGAGCGACCTTGGCGCCAGCCATGGCGTACAGCACACGGGAGCCGATGTAGATGTTGGAGTTACCGGCAGAGATGATCGTGCAGAGCATGACAGCGTTGAAGATGTCTGGGAGCACCGGGGTGCCGGATCTCTTGATGGCGATCAGGAATGGCGACGACGAGATGAACGAGGTTGCGCTGTCGAGGTCTGGGTCGGTGTAAGGCACGAGCATGCCGATGAAGAAGAGGGTCAGGATGTAGAAGATGAGAATTCTGTAGATGACCTTGTTGATGGCCTTCGGCACGGTCTTGCGCGGGTTAGCGGACTCGCCGGCAGAGATACCGGTCAGCTCGACACCCTGGTATGTGAATGCAGCGTTGATGAGCGAAGAGAGCCAGCCGAGGAAGCGGTCGGTGTTGATGTTCGAAACGAGACCAGCACCGGGGCCCCAGGCACCTGGGTTGCGCCAGTAGCGGAAGCCAACCTTGCCCTGGGCGCCGGCACCGCACACCATGCAGAGGGAATAGATGATGAAGCCGATGATGGCGATGACCTTGATGAGGGCAATCCAGTACTCGACCTCTCCGTAGAACTTGACGGGGAAGAAGTTGGCGCTGGTCAGGATGAAGTAGAAGATGAGCATCCAGCCCCAGGCGGGAACGGCGTCGGTCCAGTACTGGATGACCTGGGCAACGGCGAAGAGCTCAATGGCAAACGTGATGGCCCAAGAGAACCAGTAACACCAGTTCGTGGCGAAACCGATGGCTTTCGAGACGTACTTAGTGTTGAAGGCGCAGAACGAACCGGAGACTGGCGTGTGCGTTGCCATCTCACCGAGCTCCTGGGTGACAGTGTAGGCGAGGAAACCGAAGAAGAGGTAGGCGATCAGCGTCGAGACTGGGCCGGACTCACGCAGCGGGTCGGCGGTACCGATGAACAGACCGGTGCCGATGGTGCCACCGAGGGCAATCATGGAGACCTGGCGGGCCTTGAGGCCACGCTTGACCTTGGTCTCATGCACCTGACCTTCCTGGACGTCGCTGGAGTCGGCCTCGGCGACAGGGAGGTCGATGTTCTTGATCTCCTTGCCGTCGTCCTCCCTATAGTTCTTCTCGTCTGAGTAAGAAGACATCCTATAGATACAAGAAGTTTATAGATTCAGAGGTAAAGAGGAGGGGGAAAAAGCGATACCTATTATATAAATGGCCGTCCTGTGAGCTCCTGCTCTACTGCATCCGTCACTGCCACTTTTCACTGGCTGCGGGGCGGGGTCTTATCAGTGAAAAATTTCTAGGTGACTGACTAGTACTGCTCCAAAAAAAAAAGAAAGGAAGACGCAAAAGAAAGGTGGGAGAAATGTCGAGGCCGGAGAGGGCCGGGGGGCGGCCTCTGTGCTGCTGCCTGCTGCCTTCCGTCTGCTGCCTTCCGCCTGCCCACTTTCGCTCGCTGCCTTGGCTGCTTCCTCGGGAGCCAGACCGAGCTAGACATCCAAAAAGATGGGGATGCAGCTCGGGCGAAAGCTGCCAGGCCTTTCACTATTGCCAAATCGACACTTCAAACATCCCCCCTCAAAGGCTGCTTGCTACGTTACAATGGGGGCATAATGATCCGAGGTGGGCCAGCAGGCGACAGGGCAGAACAAAGAAAAAAAAAGAATTTGGCGCCGACTGTTTTTTTTTTTTGCTTGGCTCGTTGAACTACGGGTCGGAGCGGAATGTTCTCAGTAGTGGTGGTTCTGATGTAGTTATCAGCCTGCAAAGCAGTGTCCATAATATTAACGGGCGTCTACGGGTGTCCATAGGGGCATCTTGGAGCGTCTTTTTGATGGCTTTGAATAGGCTCCTGATCCCGGTCAGCGCTTTTTTTTTACGGTCCAAAATTTCAAGTCTCCTGCATTCTTTTTTTTTTTTCTTTTTCCACTGGGTGTGACTAACAAGCGCCGCTCGTTGAGGGGTGGAAAAGGGGCCTGAGTCTCCGACAGGGCGTTCGCTGGAGCAGAGAAGAGGAGCAAAAGGCTCATCGCTGAGGCTGAGTTTAGTTAGCGTCGTCCCTACTCGGTCTCAATTGATTGGAGTTCCGATAAGAACTGGGGTTAGACGCGCTACTGCGACATGGGGTAATCGTTATCTTGATAAGTGGGGCTCTGACGATAACTACACGCCCTAGGGGGACCCTGGGCGTGACTTCCAAGAGGTGTAAGAGCCCACATCCGTTAAAGATGAACAAATGCTGACGGTTGTCTTTAGCGGTGCGAATGCCGTGCAGCTTCCTGCTGGATTTGGAGAGATGCCGCGACGAGTACAAACATTTTTTTTTCTCGCTTCATTTAAAGGCTGTAAGTAGCGAGGCCCCGCATGAGAGACCCAAGTCGAATCTTGCCAAGGTCCGCATGTCTGCCCGAGCAAAGCCGGTGGTAATGCGAGTGAGCTGTTTGCCAATTGACATAGCCGAGGCCCCAACGGCCCCAACGGCCCCAACGGCCCCAACGGCCCCAACGACCCCAACGGTCCCAAGAGCTCTCAGCTTCACTCCTCACCCGACGGAACCACTGGTTGCTAGGTGACCGAAGTTCGATGCGCATCTTACCTTTTAGTGCATGGGGAGGTTTTGGCAGGCCGAAGACAGGAGCGGGCCAGGTACGCCTCGAGCGGGCGGGGCTTGGGCAGCATCAGAAGGTACGCAGTTTTTTTTAAGCCACGAACTGTGCATTTTTTTTTTTTGCGACGATCGGCGGGCCGGAGAGCCAAAACGACTCGTAGAGTGATTTTTTTTCTCTCTCTCTAGCTTCCTCATGTTCAGAAGATGGATTAGTAGTGGCAGTGGCAGTAGACTGAGCGGCGAGCAGTGGCTGGCACAGCTCAAGCCCGACAGGAGAATGTTGAAGTGGTTCGAAGTGAGCTATGCGCATTCCTCGGGCAAAGGGGGCCAGCACGTGAACACAACCGACAGTAAGGCCCAGATCAGGTTGACTAGGCAGGGCTGGTTCCAGTCGAGGGACAGGTGGATCAATGGCGAAGTGTTTGACCAGATAATGCAAAACTACAGCGATAAGGCAGCGCCGGAGCGGAAGCGGTTCCCGTATTTCACGTCCGCGGGGGACGTACTGATAGTGAGCCAGGAAAGCAGGAAACGCGAAGCGAACCTGGAGCGGTGCCTGGAGAAGTTTGTTGGCGCCGTAAAGGATTGCGGGGTGGGGCGGCCGGAGGTTTCCTCGGAGACCAAGAGCGAGTGGGGGAAGCGCGCCAAGCGGGACAATGAACGGCGGCTGGACGGGAAGAAAAGGCGCAGCGACAAGAAACAGTTGCGGCGGAAGGTGACCGCGGAGTATGATTAGGACGGCCAATAGGCCGGCCGGGCCAATAGGCCGGGCTGGCTTATCGTGGGCCAAATTGCTGTGCATGGGCACATGCTGGGTACAAGAGAGAGAATAGACGGTTTTTTTTTTTTTTTTTTTTGTTCGTTTTCGGCGACACCTGCCGTTAGCGTAGAGGATTTTGAGAGTGACAGCCTTGGCGACAGTAGATCTGTGGAGAGGACGGCGACAGTATACCTTTGGAGACTTGCCTAACTATAGAATGGGGTGGCTGCCCAGATCGATCTGATCTTGGCTGCAGAAGTAACCACACCGGCAGCACCGACGACTCCCTCTGTGACAGGGACGATGCCAGCGCCGTTGAGTGCAATGAGAGCATCCAAGCCGTTCTCCCAGAGCGAGCGCTTGCTCTGGGCGATGGTGGCGTTGACCTCCTTGATGCGGTCAGCACGCTCGACGGAGACCTCCTTGGCCCTGTCGGCGTCGGTGGCTGGAGTCAGTGGGGTCTCCTCGAGCTGGGTCTTCTTGGACTGAGCGATTCTGAGCTGGCGAGCAGCGGCGCCCAGCGCACCAACGAGTCCGAGGAGCCAGAACCGGTAGCCGTAGAGGCCAGCGAACCGCACAAACCGGTCGTTCTTCTTGTTCTCGAGCAGGCCGAGCAGCTTGAACCACTGGATGCCGTCAAAGGCAAAGTAGCAGCCGAGGCCGAACTGCTGGACAGCCTTGAAGAGCGTCAGCTGCTTGTCGCCGATCTGGGCGCCGGCGAGCACGAGGAACTGGCGCCAGTGCTTGAGAGAGTTGAGGAACCGGAACGGCTTGCGGGCGAGCGTGATGATGATCTGGATCCGCTTGAGGAAGAGGAAGACGAGCGGCGAGTCCAGCGCCTGCGAGGCGATCAGCCGCGCAAGGTACTGGCAGAGCCGGAGCACTTTCTCTCTGCCGGCGGCAGAGTCGAGGAAGTTGATGGTCCGGACGAGCGTGGGGCTGTAGACGAGCTTGTCGAGGGAAAGAGTCATGTTAGTAGTGGAGTTCGGGAAGAATTGTGGGGTAACTTTAAATGCAATTCGATACCCCAACTTTTGGGCCCTCCGGGCTGCCGGATTCGGCAGGCATTACGCGGGGTGCGCTGGAGTCCTCGGAGTCGCCGCAGCGAGACTGACTGGTTTCGCGCTGCGGTTCGCGGCGTATGGAAACGGCAGAGAAGATAGACAGAGAGATACTCAATAAAAAAAAAAGGAGGGGGGGGGGGGGGTTCTATATAGCACTCTCTTCATCATCCCATCATGGACAATGTCATGCTAGACTACCCGCTGGTCTCGATCAGCTACTGCGTCAAGTGCAAGTGGATGCTGCGGGCCGCGTGGTACCTCCAGGAGGTTCTGCAGACCTTCGCCAGTGCCCAGGACTCCGTCACCAGCGAGAAGCTCGGCGCCCCAAAGTGTACCGTCAACTCGGTGCTGCTCAAGCCGTCGCTCGTGCCCGGCACTTTCACGATTGCCGTCAAGGTCAAGAAGGGCACCAACTGGACCGTCGTGTGGGACCGCAAAATGGACGGCGGATTCCCGGACTCGAAGATCCTCAAGCAGAAGATCAGGGACGTTGTGCGCCCTGACCTGGCCCTCAACCACCTCGACACAGCCGCCGGCAACAGCCGCGGAACGCTGATGGCCGCCTCGACGATGAGCCCGTCCGCCTCGACGATGAGCCCGTCCGCCTCCGGAACGGGCTCGCCACTCCGTACGGGAACAACCTCGGAAACGTCCTCGATGGTCCCACCTCCGGCTGCTCACAAGGCCGCCTCCCCAACCACAGAGACCGGTGCCCCACTCGGACACACCAAGACCTTCGCCGAGGAGTGCCTCGACTGCACGCGGACCTGGGAGGGCTGAACCGGACGATACGATTTGGCCGTTATCTTCTATTAATGCATAATCTACCACTCTGCGACGTAACTCAGAATGTACGAGAGCACCATCGCTGCGAGGACAACCTCGACGGCTCTCTTCAGCCAGTTCAGCACTTTCATATATGGCTGGACGCTGGCCGGCCGCTTGAACTTCTCCTGCAGCATCGCCAGCAGCTCCTCCTGCTTCCCAACGGCTCCGGAGAGGACCTGTAAGGCAGCGCTCTCCTCACTTTCCTGCCTGCCCATCCTCAACAGTTTTTGCAGGTAACCCACCAGCTTACGCTGGATCTCAAGCTCTGTACCACGGTCGATCACTCGCTCTTGCAGCACTGCCTCCAGCGCCGCCACACGGGCCTCGTACACACCCCGCAGCTCTTCAGTTGACCGCGCCGTTTCGAGCCTCTCGAGACGCGTCGTCTCGTCCGCAATACTCTGCGTCGTCCGGCTCGTCAGATCGTCGCGCGTCGCCGTGTCGTTCCGGACAGCCTCAGCAAAATCGATCTCGAACATCTTGCGGAACAGCTCCTTGAAATCGCTCTTCGACACGACCATGCTAGGCCGTCCTAGCGCCGTGTCCATCCAGAACGACCGGTACTCGTTAGAGATGATTGGCCGCCCACGGATCGCCTCAATATGGTCAAGTAGGTTGATTGTGTCCGGTAACTTCAGTCTCGGCGAGAGAGACACCCGTGACCACGCCTCGTCCAGGATCTCGTCGGGACTCATCGATGCACTCATCGCGTTAAAGAGGTTGGCGCTTAAACTATTTTTTTTTTTCACAGCTCCTCAACCAGCCCGATCCGGTTATCGTAGCCAAGGATTCCCTCGAGGACGAGGAGGCCGGGGACCGGCTCCCACGCGATCTCGTTCACATAGGTACGCATGAATGACGACTGGGGAGACTCTGGGTTCTCCTTTATGACCTTCAGTTTCGCAATCACCACCACCTGCGACCGCCACCCCCATTCCAGCGAGATCGGCGTCTTCACCTTTACTGCATAGAACAGGTCCTTGTAATGCCCGACGTGCGTGACTGTAATATTCACAACTTCTGGAGACGGAATATGCGTACGCCACGGCGACACCAGAACGCGTCTACCCAAGTAGTCGTACTTGCTCTGCCTGTGCTCTGGGATCAGACCTCCCTCGCTCAGCATCTCCCCCAGTAGGGTCTGAGAGCTGAGCTCTGTCAGGTGGTAGACTGTACCGACTGGACCTTCGATGTGACCGATCCTGCAATTTGTGTTGGCATTGTGCGTGCAGTGGTCTGCCAGAATGCGAATTTCATCTGACGGATTGAGTCGAGAGGTTAGGAACGGGCATGCAACCACGTTGATATGAAGCGGAGTGCCTGTCGAGACGTACATGGTTTCCTCGTTTACTTGGGACGTGGTATAGATACTGACATCCCTAAGGCTAGGATGCTGCTTAGCAATCGTCTGCACTGTTTGCTCTGCCGTCTGACAGTAAACCACCTCCTGAAACTCTAGAGGCGTTCTCCGCATCAGTTTCCCCAACGATGCAATTAGTCCCCTGGACATCGGTCGGTTGCAAAGGAGCACGGCCAAAGTGTGTGGGTCTTGGGAAGCCGACTTGTTAATGTCGAGCAGAATCCTGTTCCACAGCGTGTCGTTCTTGGCGTCTTCAGGTAAACGCTTCCCTGCCTGCGTGAACACTTCTGGCATTCTGTACCAGTCGATGCCCCCATTCTTGTCCAATAATTTGTCCCTGAACTCTTCTGTCAGTAGCTCTCTGTTTGGTAGTGGCGTCGCAAACAGGCAGTGGTCGAATTGGTAGATCTCTAGCCTAGTATATGGCGGCATCTCCCTGGGCCCCCTTCCCAAAATGGTAACCAAACCCCTCACAGTGCCCCCCAAAAAAAAACTGATGCGAGACCCCCAAAAAAAAATCCCTGTGAAAAGTTGAAAAGTTTGGAAGTTGAAAAAAAAGGGCAGAGGGTTGAAAAAAAAAATTTTAGACTCCTCGGAGTATCTCTCTCTTTCTAACCTGACTGTGTATGGCCTCAGACGAGGCCAATGGCCAGGTAGATCCACGAGAGACGCTCTCAGGGTCTCTCCAGACCACTCTGTCACGATGATGATCGAAAATTTAACGCATAGTTCAACTGAATTTACATTGAAGACAAAACATTACCATCAAAAGTCTTTCACCCCTATCTGAGGCTGACAGAGTTGTAAGGAGAGAGTTGAGTTGTAGCGGATATTAGTCTATAGATGCGTAGTTATGCGATGGCTGCGTGCGTCGTCACTTCACATCGCGCTTGGGTTTCAAGGCGTACATGCGGATCGGGTACAGCTCGCGCGGGACGCCGTTCTGCAGGCACGTAGCGATCAGCTTGAAGCCTCCCTTCTTGAACAGGCTTCTGAAGTTGGCGTCAGATCTAGTCTTGGACGAGTCGACCGGGTCGAAGATGTCCTCGTTGGCGCTGCCGACGGCGTTGTTCTCCTTGAGGACGAGCATGCCGTCCTCCTGGAGAGCATCCCTGCACTTGCCGAGGAACTCGATGAACTGCTCGTCGGTGAGGTGGCCACAACACCACTGGCACCAGATGAGGTAGTAGGCGCCGTCGTCCTTTGGGTCCCAGTCCTGCATGCCCACCTCGTAGATCTCGCCGATCTTACCCTCCTTCCTGAGCGGCTCGAGCTGTTTCTTCATCTCGACGACAAAGGGTGTCACCGGTTCGAGCAGGTCGACCTTGTCGCAGACGTCCACGAGGAAGTCACGCGTGACACGGCCGATACCTGCTCCCATGTCGATGCCGAGCTTTTCCTTGCCAGGCTCGCTGCTGAACCTGTGCTTGAGCTTCCTCATGAAAGTGTGCGATCCCACGATATCAGCGCGCGGGACAGAGGTCTGCTCACCGTATCCACCGAGCACGCCGTTGACGGTGGGCTCGATCTTGGACCAGTACTTGATGCCGTCATCGTAGTCTATAAGGTCGTCTGGGGCGGGGGTCATGGTAGCACGCACACGAGCGAACCGATCTGTCTATGCGGGTAGATTAGTATGGTAGATTATAGTATGGTTCCAAATCCGGCTAAATTTTTCACCCCGAGAGCCCGAGAGCTGCGGGGCTGGCCAGAGCTTTTTACTTTTTTTTAAATGCCTCGAGGCACTGTGGCAAGTGGCTCCCCCTCGCTCCCCTCGCTCCCAGCTCCCTCGTTTCCTCGCTTCCTCGCTTCCTTGCTCCCTCGCATTGGCTCGGCTTATCGCCCAAAAAATTTTCCACACTAAAAGTACACACTA
The DNA here is from genome assembly GCA_018344475.1 of Xiuguozyma silvatica. Classification (NCBI taxonomy): domain Eukaryota; kingdom Fungi; phylum Ascomycota; class Pichiomycetes; order Pichiales; family Pichiaceae; genus Xiuguozyma; species Xiuguozyma silvatica. Next base: position 9,270 of record JADIOY010000205.1, on the reverse strand, counting down.
ACAAGCAATAGAATGAGTGGAATCCGCCTGTTGGACCTCGTCAAGCCGTTCTCGGCGATCGTGCCCGAGGTCGAGTCGCCTGTGCAGCCTGTGCAGTTCGATGAGAAGATCGTCTACACCGTGGCATCGGTCGCGATCTACCTGTTGCTCGGCCTGCCTCTCGCCGGAGTCAGACCAGACAAGATCGCCGACCCATTCGGCTGGCTCCGTGGCTCCTTTGCGGCCACCTCGGGCACCCTGCTCGAGTTCGGCGTGCTCGCTGCCGCAACCTCTGCCTTCCTCTGGCAGGTCCTCGCTGGTCTGAGGATCGTCAGCGTTGACTTCACCTCGAGAACCGACCGTGCCACCTTCCAGACCCTCCAGAAGATCACCACCGTCGTTCTCTCGGTCGCCTACGGCGCCGGCCTGCTCTACTCGGGCTACTTCACCTCGGCTGACTTCTTCACCCACACCGTCGAGGGCTCCTCCGAGATCGCCACCCCGCTGCTCTCGACGATGGCCTCGGTGCTCCTCCAGATCACCGGTGCCGGCGTCGTCGTCTCTCTGATGGTCGAGGTCCTCGATAAGGGATACGGCTTCGGCCCGGGAATCCTCGCCTTCATCGGTGCCTCCTCGGCCACCAACTTCGTCACCGGTTTCATCGGACTCACCACCGTCGCCTCCACCCGCAACGGCACCGAGTCCTCCGGCGCCATCGTCCAGCTCGTCAGAAACTTCCTGGCCAGACTGCCGTTCGGCTACGCCATCCTCGAGGCCTTTGAGAGGGTCTTTTTGACGAATCTGACCCAGGTCTACCTGGCCGTCTTCGGCTTCGTTGTTACCGTCTACTTGCTCAACGCTCGCTTGAACATCTCCGTCAAGTCCGCCAAAGTCAGATCCATGGTCACCAACTACCCTATCAAGCTCCTCTACTGCGGCGCCCTCCCACTGCTCTTCGCCGATGCCATCCTCTACAACCTCAACATCCTTGGATTCATCCTCTTCAAGGCATTCCCCGGTTGCAAGTACGTCGGCCTCTTCGCCCAGTACACCTTCGAGTCGGCCTCCCTCTACCAGGAGTACAACCTCTCTGGCGGCCTGCTCTACCTGCTGTCGCCATCCCGCGGTGCAGCCGCCTGCTCCACGCTGGCAATCCTGCGCCCATTCACCTACGCTCTCTACGTCGTGCTCACCTCGTACTTTTTCGCCAAGAGCTGGCCAGCCTTCTCCGGATCCTCCCCTAAGGACGTTGCCAAGCTCTTCAAGGAGCAGGACATCCAGATCGCCGGCCACAGAGACCAGGGCGCCGCCAAGGAGCTCCAGAAGGTCATCCCGGTGGCTTCCACCACGGGCACGCTTCTTCTCTCTGTGCTGGCGGCCACCGTCGAGGCCTGCGGCAAGTCCCAGGGCTTCTCGTACGCCGTCATCGTTGGCATTGTTTCGTCCGTCACTGTCCTCGAGCAGCTGATGGCCGAGTGGCAGCAGAGCGGTGCTTCGTCGAACTCCCAGCTGGCCCAGTTCATGCCAGCTGCCCAGTAGGCCCTCTAGGAACCCCCCCCCCAAAAAAAAATGCAAACATATGTACATGTACACACAATGTATGTTAATTATTCTAGAAAAGTGTCTTTAGGCCGGCGGCAGGAATGCTCCGTAGAGGTTCGCCTGTAAAGTCGTCCAGATGACCCACCAGTGGGCGACAAGGACACCGAAGCGTCTTGAGAAGAGGAACCTTGCCTTTGACTTTGGCTCGTCCTTCCCCAGGATCGAGCCGATGTACCAGAAGTGTAAGGGCACGAACGTCGAGACCCTGTTGACGATCTGGACGTGCATAGCAAAGAACTGTAAAAAGAGGTAGACTGCAGTGACGAGCCATTCGCCACGGATCTCCCGATAGGCCTTGAAGTAGACGAGAGATAGCAGCAGGATGGCCAGCTGCGGGGCCGCTATGAGAAAGAGCGGGAGGTTTCCTAGGGTGAAGTACCGGAGGAATCCGACGTTCCAGTAGTAGGACTGTGCGAATTGGACGAGGGAGGCCGTCGGAGAGTCGCACCAGGCGCCTCTAGCGGGGCAGTACTCTGAGTAGGGGAGGTATGTTGCGAGGAGGAGTGCGACGGCAACGAAAGAGCCCGCCACCAGCGGAGCCCAGGTCCGCAGGTGCTTGGCAACGGTGGTGCCGATGGGCGCTCCTCCGCCGAGGAGAGCTGCGCCGAGGTCGTAGAGGTAGACGATTCCGTACAGTAGACAGTTTGATCTGAACCCGAATGCGAGCGCGATGCAGACACCGGAGAGCAGGTAGTGGAGGAGGGAATCGCTTCTGCGGAGGAAGAGCGCCAGGTAGCAGAGCAGCTGGGAGACTGACTCGGCGTACGGCACGACCGAGAAGATGCCGGCCGGCTGGATCGTACAGAGCAGAGCGCATGCGGTGGCGAAGAAGTCTGCACGGCTCGAAGAGAGCATGCTCTTGCTGAAGACGCGGAGCGTCAGGTGGTAGAGAACGATGCAGCTGAGCAGGTGGGACAGCGTGTTGAGAGCCATCGAGACGACCAGCACGTCGTAGACGTTCTGCGTCGGGAGCGTGTAGTGGAGCCAGCGCCAGAAGAGCGGGCCGAAGACCCACTCGTGCTCGAAGGTGATGCCCTCGAGGCTGAGCTTGAGGAGGTAGACGGCGTCCCAAGCGACGAACTTATCCAGTATGTACGAAATGCGGGGCTTGGAAGCGCCGAAGAGCAGGGAGGGGGCCTTGCTGAATTGCTCGAGGAGGATGCCGGACGACTCGTCGAACTGTGAGGGGGCAATTGCTACGGCCAGCAGCTGAACAAACTTCGCTGCACAAAATGCGGCCGCTAGTTTGCCTAGTGCCATGGTCTGGGGTGCTGTATAAAGTGGTGCCTAGCCGGCTCACCTCGCTTGGCAGATCGCCGCGAAGAATAATGAAAACACGAACGCATCAAAAAAAAAAAAAAAAAGGAGTATGAAAAATAGAGAGGCGGGCTTGGCCTTTTATTACCATTCCTTCATCCTCCAGACTCCCGCCAATGGTTCTCGGAAGATCTAGCGGCAGCGCCGCCAAGCCAATGGTGGTCAAGAACTCGCCAGACAACGATATTGCCAAGTCGAACTGCGTCGCGGTCAACCCGCAGGACTTCAAGGACGGCGTTTACGTGGCCTGCGCCGGCCAGTATGTCTTCACCACCAAGGCAACGACACGGATGCAGCCCGGCGCCATCGGCATGAGTGGCAACCAGCGGTACTGGGTGCAGTGCTCGAGTGACCAGACGATCCCTGTCACCGCGTACGACCCGTTCCGCGACGGCAAGTCCTCGTACCTCGGCAACGTGTCCGTCGAGATCAACTTCTGGAACAAGAACAGGGCCAGCTCGAGGGTGTTTGATCCGGACGAGATGGCCGAGGTGTTCGTCAAGCGGTTCGAAGGGCAGATCCTGCAGCCGACGCAGCTGCTGCTGTTCGAGTTCGCCGGCAACTACTTCGAGGTCAAGGTGATGACCGTCCAGGTCGTCGACATCGCCAACATCACGACGGACGGCGTGCCAAACTCCGGCGACATCATGAGCAAGGGAATCGTCGTCCCGCAGACCGCCATCAACTTCTACAAAGGCTCCGACCAGCTCGTCAACCTGAAGGCCTCCTCAAAGAGACCGAACGCCGACGCTATCATCCGGCCGGACTTCAAGTTCGAGGACATGGGGATCGGTGGCCTCGACAAGGAGTTCACCTCGATCTTCCGCCGTGCCTTTGCCTCCAGAATTATCCCGCCAGCACTCGTTGAGAAGCTCGGAATCCAGCACGTCAAGGGTCTCCTGCTCTACGGCCCGCCAGGTACCGGTAAGACGCTGATCGCCAGACAGATCGGCAAGATGCTGAACGCAAGGGAGCCCAAAATCGTCAACGGCCCGGAGATCCTCTCCAAGTACGTCGGCTCCTCCGAGGAGAACATCCGTAACCTTTTCAAGGATGCCGAGACAGAGTACAAGCAGAAGGGTGATGCATCGAGCCTTCACATCATCATCTTCGACGAGCTCGACTCCATCTTCAAGCAGAGAGGCTCCCGCGGCGACGGCACAGGTGTCGCCGACAACGTGGTCAACCAGTTGCTCGCCAAGATGGATGGTGTGGACCAGCTCAACAACATTCTCGTCATTGGTATGACCAACAGAAAGGACCTGATCGATGAGGCCCTCCTGAGACCGGGCCGTTTCGAGGCCCAGGTCGAGATCCACCTCCCTGACGAGGAAGGACGTGTCCAGATCCTGCACATCAAGACGAAGAAGATGAAGGAGAACGGTGCCCTGGCTGACGACGTTGACATCGAGCAGCTTGCCAAACTCACCAAAAACTTTTCCGGTGCTGAGATAGAAGGTCTCGTCAAGTCGGCCACCTCGTTCGCTCTCGCCTCCCACATCAAGGGCGGCACCGTCGGTCAGATCGACGGTGACCTCGACGATGTCGTCGTCTGCATGGCTAACTTCATGAACGCCCTGATGGAGGTGAAACCTGCCTACGGTGTCAAGGACGAGGACCTCGACGAGTGCATCCAGGGTGGTATCATCAAGTTCTCTCCAAAGATCGATAACATCCTGAGCCGCGTCGAGAGAGACATCACCCAGTTGAAGAAGTCTGAGCGGTTCAACTTCTCCTCGGTGATGATCCACGGCCCGCCTGGCGCCGGTAAGACTGCCCTCGCAGCCTTCATGGCCCTCAAGTCCAAGTTCCCCTTCATCCGTATGATCTCGTCGAAGGACCTGATCGGTATGTCCGAGAACGCCAAGGTCAACTCGATCGACACTACATTCAGAGATGCCTACAGATCGCCCCTCAACATCCTGATCGTCGACGACATCGAGGCCCTCATTGACTACGTCCCGATCGGCCCGCGCTTCTCCTCCGTTGTCCTTCGTGCCCTGATGACCCACCTGAAGGAGACGCCACCTGAGAACAACCGTCTCATCGTGCTCGCCACCTCCTCCAACTACCGTCTGATGCGCAGCTTGGGTATTCTGACCTGTTTCAACGACGAGATCGCCGTCAACAATGTCAACTCCATCAACGAGATCCTCAGTGTGATGCAGCAGACCCGCTTTGGTGACGACGCTGCCATCGACCAGGTCGTCCAGAAACTCGCGCAGGTTTTCCCTGGCGGCGAGGTCAGTATCCCAATCAAGAAGATGCTCTTCAACATCGACGCTTCCAAGTTCAGTCCCAACCCTGTCGAGGACCTCGTCCAGCTTACCGTCGAGTCGAGCCGTCCCCCAGAGTCCCTGTCCACTTCGACAACGAATTAAATATTAAATGCACATACTAATCCCATTGAACGCCCCGGTTTTCCCAAAAGAGTCGGTTCCTTCGGCAACCATCTTTGAACGTGCCGGTGTCAAGCTTGCTCCATCAGTGGCTGCCCTTGATCGTTTTATCTTCTTTTTTTTTTATCTACGTGATGCGGAGTCCCGGTCTCCGTGGCTTCCATTTTACTGTTTCGATACCCAATGAATGTTAGATGCTAAAACGAAATATCGCTTCGCCCGGATAGCCAGAACATTTGTTATTGTTGTTGTGCGTACGTACAGATACTATGTAAGACAACTCACGGGAGATTATGCTTGGAAAGGAGGTCCCGCTCGCTGCAGAAGAGTTTTTAAAAGATGCCAAAATTAGTTCTCCTCCTGAGCCTTCTCAGCAGCGACCTCGGCGCTGGCAGCATCAACGGCGGACTCGGGCTCAGCAGAGTCAACTTCAGCTTCGTGCTGCTCGGAGTTCTCCTCGGCTTCATCATCCTCGGCTTCGGCCTCAGCCTCAGCCTCCGCCTTATCGTCCTTCTCGACCTCCTCGTCCTCGTCACCAAGAGCAGCAAATCTGTTACGAGATGGCTCTCTTGGCTCCTGTGGCTCAGGCGTAGATGTCGATCTGGTAGATCTTGAAGAGCTTGATCTCATGCCTCCAGCAACAGTGGTGAACTGGTCTGGTCCTTGCGAAGAGGCACCGCGTTGCGAGCCCGCGCCACGTCTCATGGAGGCAAGCGACTGGTACTGCTTGTTCTTCTTGAACGGTCCGAGGTTGGAGTCGGAGGAGTTTCTCACGACACCAACACGGGAAAGGTCCTTAGAAGACAGTCTGTCGTTGTTACCCCACCGGGACCCCTGGCGGGAACCCTGGCGCGAGCCGTGGTGTCTTCTTCTCTCCTTCTCGGCCTCCTCGCGCTCCTGCTTGCGCTCGGCCTCGGCGTGGATCTCTGTGATAGTCTTTGGTCCCTGGTTGGCGGCAGACTTGTCGTGCCACTTCTTTCTTCTGAGGTCGGCCAAGTCCATGATCTTGAACTTGATACGCGACGACATGCCAGAGTTTTCGATAATGTTCTTGACCTTGTTGAAGGCAAGGTCGAGGTGGTGGCGTCCCTCTGGGTTCTGGTCGAGCAGTGGACCAGCGATAGAGAGAAGCTGGGCGAGCGTCTCCATGGCCTCCTCGGAAGGCTCCTCGTTGGAGAGGATCTGAATGATGCAACGCATGATGACGTGTCTGTTGAGCAGCTGGAATCCGAACAGCTCACCGATGAATCTGACGAGACCGAGGCCACGTCTCTTGGCGGCGGCCATCTTGTAGTACTCGTCGGACATCATCTCCGGCTCAATAGCAGAGCCGTCCTCGTTTGTAGGAAGCTTGTCCTCCCAACCCTTCTCGTACTCCTGCTGACAGCGGGAGACAAGGAGGTAGTGGAAGAGGGCAGAGCCGGAGTTTCTGGAGTCATCGAGGTCCTCGTCCTTAGTGTCCTTGACCTCAGGGTCGATCTCCTTGCAGAGCTTCAGGCACCACTTGGCGTACATCTGAGACCAGTGAGGCTCGTCGCAGGCCTTGGCGAATGTAAGCTCGATAACACGCTTAAGGGTGTGAGCATCGTCCTCCCACTTGGACTGGTCAGCGATCTTGAGCATCTCGCCGGTAATGTCGTCAAACATCTCGAGGGTGAGCTTGTTGAGCAGAGAGTTGATCTTGGATGTGACATCGTCCTCGTCAAGGAGGACCGTGACTCCGTCAGGAGCATACTTGACCTCCTTGGCCTTCTTTTTGAGAGAACGAGGAACCCACTTGCTCTTGGCAGGGTGGAGTGCCTCCATGGTGAGGGCAGGCTTCTTCTCCTTTGGCTCCTCCTCCTTTGGCTCGTGGTCTGGATCGTGAGAGCCGCGGCGGAATTCGCCGCCCCTCTCTCCGCCGCCGCGTCTTCTGCGGGAGCCCTGGTGGGACTTGTCTCGTCCACCGCCACGTCTAGAGCGGCCTCTAGAACCGTTGCGGGAGCCGTTGTACTCGTTTCTGATGGCAGATGCGCGTCCGCCTCTGAATCCAGATCCTTGCCTGAATCCCTTGCGGCCGGAGCCCTCTGGGATGACGATCTTGGATCCGAACTCCTTCTGCCACTCCTCGTCAACCTTGAAGACGCAGACGTCGGCGAACTGAACGAGGAAGCCAGGGTCGTACATTCTCTTTTTGGACGACTCGAGCTTCTTGTCGGGGAGAGTTGTTCCCTCTGGGTATGGGTAGTTGTAGATGTTCTCGATTGGTTTGGCCTTCTCGAGCTGTGCGAGGAACTCAGTCATGGTGAACTTGTTCCGCTCCTCCTCCTCGGCAGCGGCGGCAGCGGCGGCGGCGGCGGCGGCAGCAGCAGCAGCAGCAGCCTCGTCATCCTTAGCGGAAGGCTCGTCGGCCTCTGGCTCGGCGATTGTGACGCTCTTGCCGACAGAACCCGTGGCAGGAGAGGCGGATGCCTCATTCTCTTCCTTCTCCTCGCGCTCAGCGGCAACCTCTGCCTTGGCCTCAGCGACGATGTCCTTGAAGCCGGCAACCTTGGCGTCGACATCAGCCTTGGCCTGCTCGACCTTCTCAGAGACGACCTCCTTGGCGTGGGCGTACTCTGGAGTAGCCTTAACCTCGGCGACCTTCTCTGCGATAGCCTCCTTCTTCTGTTCAATGGCAGTGTCGATCTCGGCGTGCTCGACGGCAGACTTGGCGGCGGCGTCTTTCAGTCCCTGCTCGTAGTTGGCCTTGGCTTCGGCCTTGGCCTGGACGAGCTCAGGGGAGGCCTTGATCTCGGAGACCTTCTCCTCGAAGTCAGCCTCCTCCCGCTTGGAAGCAGCGGCGGCGTCCTTCTGGCCCTGCTGGAAGTCTGGCGAGGTCTCGACCTCGGCGACCTTGGCGGCAGCGACCTTTTTGAAGTCCTCGGCAGCTTTCTTGGCCTCGGCAGCCTTGGCCTGGAGCTTAGCACGGATCTCGGCCTGGATCTGTTCCTTGGTTGGGGTAGCAGGCGAGGCCTCCTTAGAGGCGGCGACCGGCGTGGTCTCCTTGGCGGCGGCGACCGGCGTGGTCTCCTTGGCGGCGGCAACCGGCGTGGTCTCCTTGGCAGCAGGCTTCGAAGCAGCGTCCTTAGCGCTGGCCTTGATCTTGGAAGCCTTGAGCTTGGCGAGGAAGGCGGCCTTAAAGTCGGCGTTCGTCTTCTTCTTCTTCTCAGCGTCGGCCTTGACTGGCTCTGGAGAGGCCTTGGCGGCATTAGTGGAGGCAGCGGAAGCGGTGGCAGCTGGCGATGCAGAGCCTGGAGCTGGCGAGGCCGTGGAGGAGCCGGCTGGAGAAGAAGCGGCGCTGGTGGTGCCCGAGACAGACGGAGTCTTGGCGTGGCCGCGCTGGTAGCCGTTGTTCAGCGGTCTCTGTGGGAGCTCTGCAGCACCGGCAGGAACGGCACCAGCAGGGACGGCACCGGCAGGAACAGCACCGGCAGGAACGGCGCCGGCAGGGATGGCGGCGGCAGGAACGGCACCAGCAGACGCAGCGGCGGCGGGCATTGCGTAGCCGGCGGGAGCTGGGTAGTATCCCTGAGGGTAGTAGCCCTGGTAGTACTGGGGCATAGGAACGTAGCCGCCCTGCCAGTTAGCGGCGGCGGCGGCGGCGGCGGCAGCGTCGGCAGGCGGATACATCTGGCCACCGTGCTGCGAGTAATGATGGTGGTGCGAGTAGCCTCGTCTGTTGCCGGCGGAACTTCTGTGGTAGTTGCTGGTGGATCTGCCCTGGTTAGCAGCAGCGTCGGCTGGCTGAGAGGCCGGGGTCTGCTGGTTTGGGGTGGTGTGCGGGGCCTCTGGAGTGGCGGGGGCTTTACCAGAGGTCGTAGTCTGCTCAGCCTTCTCGGGCTGAGTCTGTGGCTTGTCTGGGGTAGACATGATTGGGAGGCCTATAGAGATGTATAGACCGTGGCCGTGGTATGAGGGAGGGTGAAAAAAAAAATATTTGCTGATCTTTAAG
>JADIOY010000204.1:0-18526 GCA_018344475.1 Xiuguozyma silvatica | reverse complement strand
GTCGACGGAGCCGTTGTTGGCATTGCGGTTGAAGCTACCGAAGCTTGCGCCGCCGCCGGCCATGAGCGGGGCGTTTGGGAGTAGCATGGCGGTGGCCGGAACGAGCGCAGTACCAGCGTCGGCGGCCGATCCAGCGGCACCGAGCGAGCCGGGGGAGGCGGAAAGCCCGCCGGAGGGCAGCAGAAGCATGCTGCTGTAGTGGCTCGAGACGATCCTGTTGAGGTCGTTGAAGTTGTAGAGGTTCGAGAAGGTGTCGGAGATCTTGTTGTTGTTCGAGGTGAACTCGAGGTTGTTGGCGTTCAGGTTGAAGAAGCCCTTGCGCTGAGTCAGCAGGTAGAGCGAGTCGAGCTTGTCAAAGATCTTGGACTTCTTGTCGAACTTGTCTAGGCGGGAGAGCAGGCCGACGAGCTTGGGGTCGTTCGGGCTCGAGATCATCGAGGCGTGTCTGATAAGGGGAAGTTGTGTCTGGCGGATGCCGGCGACGCCTGCTTTGGCCGTGGCCAAGCCGAGACGCGTCCGGAAACTGTTGATTCCAAGCATGAAAAGGGGCGTAGATAAGGGGGGATAATAATGTGATGGCGAATATAGGGGCAAAATATAGGGGCATAATATGGGGCAAAGTATGGGGCAAAATATTAGGGGGGGAATCTATGGGGGAGCGGGGACCGGCCACAGGGCAGCCACCACCTGCGGAGGCACGGAGCCGGAGAGAGGGGAGCACACCTATTTTTCCTCATCTTCCCCACACAGGGAGCGGATATTTATTGCAGGAGTTTCGCGCAGCTTGGCTGTCTGGCTGTCTGGCACGCTGGCTGATTATTCTTAGGCCACCCTCGGGCTGGGATGCCGCGGAGCTAAAAAAAAATGGAGCGACTATAGAGTGAGGCAGCTTATTAGATTTCCCCCCGAGACCTTGAATGTATACTAAGTATACTAAGGTGTTATAGCATCGAATGGTCCAAATAGTCCTGCTGCGACACGGCGAGTCCGAATGGAACAAATCCAACAAGTTCTGCGGGTGGGTCGATGCGCCGCTGAGCGCCAATGGCAAAGAACAAGCGGCCAAGAGTGCCCACCTGATTGATCAGAATAAGCACATTCCACCGATCGACGTCTGCTTCACGTCGCGGTTGACGCGAACAAACCAGACGGCGGCGATCATCCTGGACGACCTGAAGCGGCTGTATGTGTCGATATACAAGACGTGGCGGCTGAACGAACGGCACTACGGTGCTCTCCAGGGGAGGGACAAGACGGAGGTGCTGGCACAGTACGGCAAGGAGAAGTACATGTACTGGCGGCGAGCCTTCAACGGTTGCCCGCCGCTGTGCGACCCGGCAGACGCCTGCTCGATGCTCGACGACCGGTACAAGATTGACCTCGTCGACGAAGAGCAGCTCGGCCTGCAGGGGGACCTCCCGCGCGGCGAGTCCCTGCACATGGTGATCGACAGGCTGCTGCCGTACTACCACCTGATGGTCGAGAAGCAGCTGCGCGAGGGCCGGACGGTGCTGATCGTGACACACGGATCAGTCGTGCGTGCTCTGCTCAAAGTCCTCTACAACATCAGCGACGACGACATCGAGCACGTGAACATTCCGAACGGCATTCCTATTCGGATCGTGCTGGACGACACCTCGCTGCAGCCGACGACGGACAAGTGGGAGTATCTGGACCCGGAGAGGGCAAAGGTGGAGGCCGAGAAGGTTAAGATGCAAGGATTTGAGAAGTCGGCGTCGGCGAACCCGGCGTCGGCGAACCCGGCAACGACCTAGGTATTGTCGACTACGACTGTTACTACCATAGTTGGTTCCTCATGAATACATTAATATTAGCGGGTTTCTGGGAAGTTGCGCTTCACTCCTCCCATGGACTACTCCGTAGTAGACCATCTGCTGTTGCACCATCCCTTGACGGTGAACTGGGTGCCGGACTGAAGCCGGCCGTACGGTGGTATCGTTTTGCGCTCGGTCGAGTCAAAGTCGTCCAGGTTCAACCATGGCACGAACTTGCCGCGTTCCCTGACGAGCGAGGCCGTCGACTCGGTCGGCACGTAGTGCTGTTTGCGCGGGACGTCGGATCTCGGCGGCAGCACGACGTTGGCCCAGAGCTTTCTGCGCGAGATCAGAGCGATCTTCAGGTTGTCGCGGAAGAGGCGGATCTCCTCGAAGCAGCTGCTCTCGTAGTCGTCGACAACGTAGTCATCTAAAAAGTCATCGACGTTGTCGTAGCCGCTGGCGGCGTACTCCTGCTGGTACAGGTCGAGCTCTTGGTCGGTGAGCTTGAGGTAGTTGCGCATGCGGCACGAGTAGTCGAGCGCGTAGAGCTTGAGAAAGTCGCTGTTGATGCGGACCTCGCGCGGCTTCGTGCAAGTCTCTGGCCGGACGACGATCGGGCGCTTCTCAACGACAGGCAGCGTGCTGAAAACTGTCTTGAACGTCTGCATCTGGACGGCGTGCAGCTCCTCGGAAGGATTGGCCGACTGTTGTTGTTCGCGATCCTGATCCTGCTCCTGCTCAAGCGCCTTGGCGTGCTCTCTACGCACCGAAGCTGATGCCACAACGGGCATCAGCGGTCTCTGTGTGAGGTCGACAATGCGCTGGAGAATGCTCTGGATGGCGTGCTTGGCGGAGTGCGAGGACTCGTGGAGCTTCGTCGGCTTCACGGCCGGTGCAACAAACTTGCTGTCGCAGTAGTAGCAGAACTCGGTGAAATTCTCAACCTCGTCTTCCCAGCAGAGAGGGTGGCACTCGTCGCAGCACTGCGGCGCAGACAGCGACGAGGTCCTTGAGCAGGCAGATCCCGTCGAGGTGAAACTGGACGACCCGTCGTCGTCAAAGCTCGCAGAAATAACTGATCCACTGGCGGATCCACTTGCGGTCGTTGCGCTGGCCGCAGACCGGACCGACCGAGTGTAGGAGGTGAGTTTTTTCGCCAGAAGCGCCGACTGTAGGCTGGCCGTCATTGCGGCGTGGTCAGCAGCAGGCACCGTGCCGGAGACAGCGCCGGGCACAGCGACTGGCGAGCTGTGGACCACTAAGGAGGTCATTACAAGAATACTATATGGAGCTAGGTGAAGCGGCGGCTTCTGGGGGGGTTCCTCGACATACTTATACGGAGTCGGTTTGCTCCTTCCCTAAATGGACATCTCCCGCTATGGCGGGACGGCTTTCAGCGTATTCCGTCTGCAGGAAGAAGAAAAAAATTCCAAGGCACTATTTCCTTGTTGGGCGATGCCGGCTGGAGGATCTCTGCGGAGAGCCGGTTCCGCATGTCCACCGAGAGCCGTTCATTGTTTTCCGCTACAGATCCGATCTTTGCCCACGCAGAGCTCGAATGGAGCCGAGGAATGCTAGGTGGTGGATGGTAGATGCTTAGCCGACGGTTCAGGTCGACCCATAGTGCTACCCTGTCCCCATAACCAGCTGACTTTCGGGGAAATTACACTCCTCCAGCTAGCCGCTTGCCGACGGCCAAGAGCGGTCGAGTGACTATTCCGCGGAATTGTTTTCGCTATTTCCTAAAACGGGCAATGCCGAATATGGGAAGCGTGCGAATAGCCTGCAGCACCGGCTGAGTGGGTGCACCTCGCGAAGGCACCTCGGGGAGGCACCCCCGCGGAGGTACGTCGTTCCACTGCAGCCACGGGGCGCCACGGGGCGCCACGGGCGTGATCAACCAGAAACAGATAGTTGAGCCGTGCCGCTGGCGGCAGGGGAGGGCATCTCTCTGTTTCAGAATTTCTCTTTCAGAATTTCTCGGTCCCCCATAGGACAATACTCAATAGGCGCCTCTACGTGTCCCGGTTTGCTCTATACACTACGTGACGCTGTTGGTCCAAACCGTTTTTATTCACCTCCATTACTAAATAGCCGGTGGTGCGTAAAAAATGCGGAAAATGGTACATCCCCTCTGTCAGGGCTGGGCAAGGCGCTCCCTCGATTCGGCAATGGCCTGGGCCATCTCATCGATGCCGTTCTGTAATGCCGAGGCCCTCTCCTGGATCGCCTCTTGCTCTTCCAATGCCGCTCTTCTGTACGTGGCCTCTTCGTGGTCCAGCTGCGCGATCTTCTGCCGGCGCTTCGTCAACTCCTCGACGAGCTTCCCAGCCTCCGCCTCGTAGCCTCCCGTGCGGACCTGTAGTGCGCTCTCTAGCGCCGAGGAGACGCTGGTTTCTTTTTTTATCAGCTCCACCAATACCCGTGGCTTCATTGTTGAGCCGGCGAGAATGTCTCTGCTGGCCTCCATAGAAGCTCCGAGGCCGTTCTCTGCGGCATCGCGCACAGCCTTGAGAATGTCGGCCGAGATGGCCTGGTTGGTCGAGGTGGTGCTGTCTTCCTCCGGGCTGTCCACGGCCGACTCCGGCTCTCCCAGGACGTGCACCTTGTAGTCCCTGTCTATAAGCCGGTTCATCTCCTTCTCAATCTCGTCCAGCACGCCAGCGTTATTCACCGGCCTTGGAATCGGAAGCCCCCGCAAAACAGCCTGGCTGACCCACTTGGGTTTACTGACGTAAGTGGGCTCGTAATTCGGCTCGTCATTAGGCTCGGTATTAGGCTCGTCGGGTTCCCTCGCAGGCTCTTGGCTTGCCTCCGGCACCTCCAGAACATAGTCGTTCAGCGGCTCGGGCAGCGAATTGAGCATCTTGGCAAGAGCTTTCCTCCGCTTCTTATCCTGGTGCCTGCGGTGGCTGTTGGTCTTGCTGGCCTCTGTCGATCTGTCAGTCCTGTCAGCCTCCACAGAATGCGCAGACTCCTTCGTGAACAGAATCGACTTCTGGTTCTCCCGTGCGTGGATCTCCTCGGCAGCCCTCGCTAGCCTCGAGTCCACGTCACCTTCCTCGACCTCCTTTTCATCGTCTATCCCCGACAGCATCAGCTTCGGCCGCTTCTCTGGCCGATCGTAGATCTCCTCTGAGGCCCCCACGGTCACCTCGTTCCACCGCTTCTGCTCCTTCGCCTGCTTCTTCGCTCCGCGCCTCTGCCGGGCACCTTCTTCGTTCAGGCTGGTTCCCGCACGGCCCTTAGCGAGCAGCCGCTCATACTTGGCCTTCTCCTGGCCGTTGTCGGCGTCCTCCTCGGCCGTATCGAACGGGCCCTCCTGCGGCGCACGCTCGAACGCAATGTCCGCGTTGTAGTCCATCTGCGTAGCGTACCGCTTCTTCGTCGTCCCCGTCAGCCGCCGGTTGATTCCAGCCTGCTTCAGCTCACGCCGCCGCTGGATCAAGGCGATCCGCCGGCTCTCAGCGAGCATCCGTTCTCTGGCCTTGCGCTTGGCACGCTTTCCCTGCGTGTTCGCCAGCCGGGCCTTCGCCTCGCTCAGCATCTCCTGCTCGTCGTCGCCGAGCTGCTCCATATCGGGCCGTGCAGGCTGGCTCTCTGGGTCCATGTTGATCGTACCGAGCCCGTTCTGCGCCATGAACGTCCCCACCATACCGAGATCGCTGCCTCCCTCGCCACTCCCTTGGTCACCGCCAGTCAGCAGCTGCTGGTACCGCTCAATGCATTGGTTCACGCTCCGGCTCATTAAAATCCCCACAGAGTTCCACTGGTTCGGCCGCTGCTTGATCAGCTTCAACAGCCGCTCGTCCTCCGCCGCCGTCCAGCCCGTCGTCTTGATCCTAGGATCTAGCCACTCGCTCCATCTCTGCTTGCACTGCTTGGGGCTCTTGTTGGCCAGTAGCGACGAGCACCGTGCCCACTGCGTCAGACCGTACTTGGCGATCGCTGCCGTCAGGATCTGGTCCTCGACGTTCGTCCACGTGCCGCCCTTGATATAAACTGGGGACATCCCACCACACAAGATACCTCTAATAAGTCTGTCTCTACACTATTATTTTTTTTTTTTCACTAGCATTTGCTCTGCCTTTTAGATCCTCGGCTGCCTCGGAGCTAGCAACCTCGGTGGTAGGCAGCAGAAGAGGGTGCGGTCTTGCACTAAATAAGGGACCTTTTCAACAACATTATCATCTGCTTATATTCCAGTAGTATTCTAGACTACGATTGCACCTTTATTCCCCCGATCCTCCCCCAACAATCATACAATCCCCCGTCCCTCCAAGAGAGCAAAAACAGACAGCTCGGCCCAAAAAGGTGTAACTACAGAAGAGAGAGAGAGAGAGAGGGAAAAAAAAGACAGAGAGAAGCAGGCCTCACCCATTTTCCCCCTTATTATACACATCGGCAGAGGAGTACCACGCAGCAACCCTCCATTTACTCAACGCCCACTCCACACTTCAATTCTAGCCATGCCGTACCTCTTCCGGCAGAAGCACCAGAAGCTGATCCTCGACTGCTACCCGCCGAAGCGGATGGCCACAAACGTCGACGCCAAGCCTAACAAGAGCAGCCTCTCCTACCTCGTCTACTATGCCACTACTCGCCGCACAAAGCTCGAGAAAGTCGGCAACTTCCTCGTCCGCAAGACCCGCAACGACACCATCCGGTACCGCATCGGATACTTGAAGGTCACGCTCTACATCGTCGAGGAGCTCGTCGAAAAATGCTCCGACGACCTCGGAATCCTCACCCCATTCGTCCTCGAGATCCTCCAGCTCGCCATCTCCGTCAAGGACCTCTCCGTCGCCCAGCTCGCCGACCACGTCTACCTCACCTACCTCGAGAAGATGCAGACCTTCCAGGGCCAGATCTTCTCCTCGAACGAGCCCGTCCTGCGCCAGTTCCAGGACCTCTCCGCCGCGCTCCTCAACTTTGGCATGTCCGCCAACGCTAGCCGCACCCCTGCCAACACCAGCCCCGTTCGCGACGACTGGATCCGCATTGGCCTCGACACCGCCAACGGAATCGCAGACTACGTCGACCCGATCTACTCCCAGGGCACCCGTGTCAACCTGATCGAGCGCTCTGTCAACTTGGAGATCGACACCATCGACGACCGCATGCCCGACCTCGACCTCGCCCAGCCGTCCACCGCCGACGACACAACGGCCGCTGACGCCGCTCTCGGTGCCGCCGGTCCCGGTGCCGACGATATCCCAATCACATCTGCCGCGGTCACCACGGTAAAGACCGCCGTCGCCACAAAGCCGCCGCCCGAGGCCGACGTCGGCGTCGTCGCGCTCCACTGCCTCAAGGAGTTCTTCAACACGGGCAACAAGCGTCAAGTCGAGCTCGCCACCCGTGCCGTCGTCGGCTACTCTATTGACAAGGGCGTCGACGTCCACTGGGTCAACAAGCTGTTCATCCTGTGCGCCAAGCGCACCCACATCGAGCTCCGCTATCGCATTGTCTCGACCATGATGGTCGAGCTCAACCACAGCAAGTCGATCCACACAAAGACGTACATCTGCTCGCTCATTTCGAACCTGCTCTCGTCCGAGGATGTCAACCTCGTCGGCCTCCCTGTCAAGGACATCCTGAGTGGCATTCTGCTCAGCCAGAAGAGTCTCGTGCTGCACGGCTCCAAGACGCCACAGTACGAGGAGCTCTCCGCGGCCTACCTCGACGTTGTCTCGTCGTTGGGCAAGCACATTTACTACAACACGCAAATCAACGCAATGGTCACCGAGATCCTTGCCTTTTACTACCACATCTGCGTCACCCCGCAGGAGAAGATGGCGACCGACCGGTTCGTCCTCTTGTCCAAGATCGTCGTCTGCGACGTCGAGGAAGTCTCCGAGATCTGCACCCAGGACGCCTACCTCAGCTACAAGAAGGCCTACTACCCATTCAGCATCTTCAACTACCTCTACTACGCCCTGGCGCTCACCAGGGACGACGGTACGCTGACCGTCGAAGGTGAGACGCGTGCCCGCATTCGGATGGCCTGGTTCCACGTCGTTCAGGAGTTCTACGAGAACGATTCAGACAGGGAACACATGCGTACGCCGAATGCAGAGTTTGTGATCACCTCCCCAGCCGAGAACCCGCTCTGTCTCTTCCTCGACCTCGTCGGCAGAGTTTCCGAAGACGAGGCAACCACCGAGGCCCTCCTCAACCAAATCTGGCTGACGACGATCGAGTTGGTCTCTGCCTTTGAGCTCAACTTCCTGATCAACTTCCTCAAGTTCTCAAACAGCTGGTTCGAATCCAAGCCGGGCTCGTTCAAGTACGATTACGGACTTCTCGTGCTCCAGGAGGCCTCGAAGGCTCTTAAGGAGACCGAGTTGCTGAACTACGTTGGCTCTAAGCTGAACGCACTCGACAACGAGGGCCTGGTGCCCGAGTACTTTGGCTACGCCCGTGAGGTGAATACTGTCGACGGCGATATCAAAGTGAGCAAGGCCAAGCTGTTCGAGCTGTACAAAGCCAGCAAGACGATTTCACCTTGGCTGGCGTACACCCAAATCAATGCCGACAACCTCGACGAGCTGGACGCGCCGGCTGTCGCACGCACACCGCTGTCACGGAGAGCACTGAGCAAGTCCGCCACTATCGATGCCACTATAGATGGCGCCAGCGGCGGCGCCAATGGCGGCGCCAATGGCAGGGCCAATGGCAACGATGATGACAACGCTAACGCCACTGCTAACGGCAACGCCAGGTTCGCCTCTGCCAACATGAGCGTGGCGTCGATAGGTTCTGTTCCTAGTCCTATCATCCGGGTGACGTCGCAGGCGGACATGTCTGCGGCGATGAACCAGTCGTTTGCAAGAACGGTGTCTACCGTGAGAACGAACCGGACCGGTGTCAGTGTGCGCGAGCTGCGGTCGATCGCTGCGGGCACACCAAGCATTGCAGGCCAGTCGCTGGCTGCTACCGACACGAGCGCTGTTGGAGTTGATGTGGATGGAGCCGTTGCGCAGTCGTCGATCATTGGCAAGGATGAGACTACAGCCCACAAGCGAAGCGGGCTTGCCTACTGTCTGACGGGCCTCGACCTGTCGAGCGACGACGAGGCTGACGAGGCTGCTGGTGAGACGACCGATACCAACACTCTGCCTGATACAGACTCTAAGGTTGCTACTGCCGCCACTGTGACGGGATCTGTGACGGGATCTGTGCCTGTTGCTGCGGCCAGCTAGATGGATCGCAAAAAAAAAAAATCCGTATAGATAAAATACAAATTGGTGATAAGACATCAATTCATTAAAGTACAGAGTTGGGAAGGGAAATATATATGCGGGTCTAATGCCAAAGAACCCGTTCCCTCCAAGTGATAGTTGTGTGAAGAAGAGCAGTTACTCGTCGTCGTCGTCGTTGAGGGCGTCGAAGGCGTTGAAGCGCGACACGTTCGAGACGGCTACGGTGTCCTTGGAGTCGGCGGTGCCGGCCTTACCAGAGGAGATCTTGGCAGCGCTCGGCTTGAAAGACTTGACCTGCTGGAATCCGTCATCCTCCTCCTCGTCCTGCTCGTCGTGCTTCTTGGTGACCATCGAGGTCCAGCCGTCCTCGCCGACGATCTCCTTAGGTTGTCTCTTACGTCTTGGCTTGCGAGGGTGCTGCTGGAAACCGAAGCCTCTGACCTGGCCCATGGTCTCGCAGAGCTCGGCGACCATCTCACAGAAAGGAGTGAGGTCGACTCCCTCGGGGACAACGCCGTGGTCCTCGAATTCCTGCAGTTCCGTCTCGGTGTAAATGATCTTAGCCATTCTCCTTTACGTGCTCTTTGGTAGTGAGAGAGGGTTAAAAAATTTTCCGGGCTGCCAGCGGAGAAAAAGTGCAGAATGGGCCTGCTTCACAGCCCTGAAAAATTTCCAGGGAAATTTCAAGGGATTCTAAGCCAGTTGATAGATCATAGTTGACAGATCATGCCGCTTGCCAAGTCGCTTAAAAAAGTCAGCAAGCAGATCCAGCACAAGAAGGGCCAGCTGCATCCGCGTGGCCGGAAGGCTGCGATGCTTGCCAGAGCCACGCTCCGTGAGGAGAAGGTCGGCCGCTTGAAGCTCAAGCACACCCTCCAGAAGACTAACGACAATATGATCATCTCCTTCATCCAGGACTGCATCAAGTCGATCGACGGCAAGGACACGTTCACGACGGAGGACGTGCAAGGGATGGTCGAGGAGTTCATCAAGCGCAACGACGCCGAGATCGCCAAGCTGAAGAAGGAGAGACGCCGGGGCCGGCCGGCCTCGAAGAGACAGGACCTGCTGGAGATGAAGCGGGAGGCCGAGTGGAAGCTGTACGCCTCTGGCTGGAAGCTGCCGGACCTGTCGGACATCAAGAACGTCGAGATGTTCAAGGCCTGGGGCGGTGACCTCGGTGGTCTCACCGCCGTCAAGTTCGTCGAGATCAAGAGGCCGAAGGGGGATGTCCAGATGAGCTGATCTGGTTGTTGGATAGATAGATGCTATGCTAAGCAAAAATAGAATTAATAATAATACGTCGTCATTAGAGTGTCATTTGTCACTGTCCGAGCTCCAGCCGTGCCAGTGCAATCAGCAGGAACGGGAACGGAGCCAGAGCCCACTTCAGCGTTTGCCAGTAGTGCCGCCAGGTGTTCCTCGTGAAGATCAGCCTGTGCCGGCTGCCGTCCAAGAGCTGCCAGCCGTCTGCAAAGAGCTTCTCGACTGTCGCAGAGTCGTGCCGCCGGTTCTTGCTCAGCGTGTGGTATACATCGTTCCCGCTCGGCACCGGTCTCTCGGCAGGCAATGTCCGCTTGCCGATCACCTCAATGAACTTGTCGCCCGTGCCGTGGCCCAGTAGGTTGTAGTCGCCGGGTACCACCCACTTGTACGGGATCTGGGTGCCAGGCACAAGCACCGGCGTGAAGAACGTTCCCTGCTCTAGAGTGCTTGGAGTTCCTTCGAGCCGCTGCTTCGACATCTCGTAGTTCTGCTGTGCCTTGAACAGCGTGCCCTTCTTCATATCGGACTCCTTCTTAGCCGTCTCGAGGAAGTCTTCCAGCTTGTCCTCGTTGTCGATCTCCGGCATCTTCTCAAAGTGGTACAGCGGTACGTTCGTCGGATCCGCGTGGAAGTTCGTCATCTTCGGCAGCACCGGCTCCTCCGTGTGTTCCTTCTCCGTGGTGAACGAGTCTTCCCTTTTGATGCTATGCAACAGATCGGTGAACGACCCCGACGGAGCACTCGAAACGGCGCGGACGGTGTCCGTTGAAGCCAGGTCCGTCGAAGCCAGGTCCGTCGAAGCCGATTTCGTCGAAGCCGATTTCGTTGAAGCCGATCCCGTCTTATCAGTCTTGGTCTCCTCCTCTATAATGCTGCTTTTCACCTTCCCACTATCCTTATCACTATCCATGTCGATCCCGAATGTGTCATAGATCAGGTACTCGATATACTTTGGGTTCCTCTCTAGAAGTTTCACAAACAGCACCGGTCGGCTCTGTTTGGCCATCTTCAGTGGCTTCCGCTGCCTCGCCATCGATTTCAACCCTTGCACTTTCGCAAACGTCTTCAGATCTATTCCATTCTTGAAGTCGCTCTCCTTCGGGTCCTTGTACCTCCCCTTCAGGTACGTTTTAAGCTCTGTCAGCTCCCCGGGGAAGTCTTTCGTTAAATACGAGTATCCCGAGGGGGCCATCTTAGACCCGCCGCTCTGCGACGGCCGCTGCGTATCCTCGGACATGTAGTCGCCGAATGTCTTGGCATGCGTGGCATTTGATTGGTACCGTACTCTCTGTACCGGTCTCATTAAAAATGCCCTCTTCCACATGGTTCTTAGAATAAACCAATGGTTAACAACTACGGCTATTTTGTGGGGGGTTTTTTCATATGGAGTGAAAAATATAGTAGTACAAAATAGTGGCGGCTGGTACTAATGAATGCTAATGCTTACCGAAGCCGAACTTCTTCTTCTTTCCGTGGCTCTTCTTGTGGTGTCCGCTGTTGCTGTCCTCCTGTTTCGGCACGTACACTGGCGTAGGTGCAGGTGTGGCCTCAGGGACTGGTGCCAGGCCGTCCTTCGAGTTGTTACCTGAGCCGCTGCTGCCACCGTGCGAGTTGCTGCCAACGCTGTCAGACGAGCCCGAACCGCCCGATCCCAGTCCATTGTTGGACTTAAACGGAGCCTGCACCTGCTGGTGCAGTGACGTCTGGGATGCCGAGCCCGAGCCTGAGCCCCCAGGAATGTACGTCTCAATGCCAAGGCCGTTAGATGTCTTCCACTGGGACTGCTGCTGCTGCTGCTGATGCTGTTGCTGTTGGGCCGGCATGAATCCACTGCTCGATCTACGGACTGGACCGTTTCCAGGCTGTGCCATTAGATTCGACGAAGAACCCATGGCTGGCATCATCGAGTGGCGAATGGTTGGCATGCCGCGAGAGTCATCCTGCATACCGTCTGTGGTCTGCAGCATGGTGCTCGTCCGGAACGCGGTGCTCTTGCGGCTCGACTTGCGTGAAGTCTTCTTAAACTGCCGTTGTTGCGTCTGGCCCTGTTGGGGGACCTGTGCGTAGCCTCCACCCTGCATTCCCGGTATCGTGTCGTTCTGTAGGGAGTAACTCCGTGGCATGCCAGGCTGGGCCATACCGTCGAATCCTGTCGATCTCTGGCGCCGTGGACGATGCTGAGGCTGCGGCTGCGGCATGTATCCTCCCTGCTGCGGCGGCGGCGGCTGCTGCGGCTGCGGCGGCGGCGGTGGTGGTGGATATCCGCCCTGTTGTGGTGGATATCCTCCCTGCTGCTGAGGAGGATACTGGTTGTACCCCTGCTGAGGCTGTCCATAGCCGTTGTTGTAATGCTGTTGGTAAGGTTGGTTAGAGTACTGGTTGTAGCCCTGTGGTTGTGGCTGCTGCTGTCCAGGGTAAGGTCCCTGCTTCTGCTGTGGTAGTCCCTGTGAAGGCAGGCCACGCGGGAGGTTCTGGTTACTTGCGTACTGCAGAGAGTTGCCGCCTCCGACACCACCCTGGTACGGTCCGTTGTTTTGCTGGTAGTTTTGCTGTGGTTGTTGGACCTGCTGCGACTGCGGCTGGTTATATCCACTACCGTTGGTGTGGTTGTAAAGGGAGTCGTGCGATCCCTGGTTTGCGTAGAAAGAGTTGGTCGATCCGTTCAGGTTAGCCGGTCTCTCCATGGCAGGGGCCTGCACCGGTTGAGCCTGTCTCTGAATTGGCTGCTGGATCTGCTGCTGAATTGGCTGCTGGATCTGCTGCTGAATTGGCTGCTGGATCTGCTGCTGAATTGGCTGCTGGATCTGCTGCTGAATTGGCTGCTGGATCTGCTGCTGAATTGGCTGCTGGATCTGCTGCTGAATTGGCTGTTGGATCTGCTGCTGTTGAATCGGGTACTGCTGCTGCTGCAGCTCCTTCGTGTTCGGAGTCTTCTCGATGGCCAGGTATGTGGCAGCCATCGCCGAAAGGTCCTGAAGATCGCCGTCGACAGAAGCATGCTGCTCGTGCTGGGGCTGAGCCTGAGCCTGGGGCTGAGCCTGGGGCTGAACTTGCTGGGTAATCGGCTGGGCACGGGCTTGTTGAGCGGCCGCTGGCTGGGCTGGCTGAGCGGCCGCTGGCTGGGCTGGCTGGGCTGGCTGGGCTGGCTGGGCTGGCTGGGCAGCAGGAGCGAGGGCCGCCTGCTGGGCCTTCCGTGCGGCGAGCTCCTTGGCGGCGGTCTCGGCTCTAGCTGCGGCGGCCTGCTGTTTGATAGCCTCTATGTTGTGAGCGTTCTTCCGCACCCAGAATGCGGATGTGGAGTTCTCGATCGTGGAATGGTTCCATTTGTTGGCCTCGCACATCATGGCGTAGAGAAACTCGAGGTAAGGGGTCTTGACCTGGTAGTCATCAGCGATGAGGATGGGCTGAAGGAGCAAGAGGTCGAGGCAGAGCTCGTTCTGGTTGAAGAAGTCGTAATAGAGCTCAGGAGCCTGGAGGCAGGTGTCGTCGAGCTTCTCGACAGGGTAGAGCTCGCCCATTCTCTCGAGCAGGGAGTTCTCGTTGTCGTAGCTCTTGAAGAGCTTGCAGCCGATTGTCTTGATGACGGTGATGACCTCGAGGATGAGCCCGGATATGAGTGGTTTGGCGAGGATCTGCTCCTGGAGCTCTCCAGGGAACGGTTTCTCGAAGATCACCGAGAGCGGCTCGATTGCGATCTTGGGGAGAGCAAACTTCCACTGGTAGGAGAAGAACTCGACAGGGGTCTTGAGCTTGTACACTTCGAGGCCGGCGGCCTCGAAGATCTCGGCGACCTTGTTGATCAAAGCGATCTCGCTCTTGGAGTACTGGGACTCGTTGCCGGAGCGGCCGACGTAGAGCAGCTCGGACTGCTTTCTGCTCTTCTTGAGGCGGAAGGAGTTGGGCCCGACGACGCGGACGTCGTAGTCGGACATGATCGAGAGGACCGGGACCTTCTTGTCGAGCTGGAGCGACATCGACACAAACGGCTCGAGGTTGACGAAGCAGGTGGACTCGACGACCACGACGGGCGGAGAATCGATCTGGGCCTGCAGAATCGGAGCGAGCTTGGCGAAAAGACTCGAGAGCTCCTGCAAGGAGCTGGCGGAGGCAAAGACAAAGTCGAACCTCGGGTTGCGGCCACCGGTCTGTGCAAGGTACGTGTCAAGCGAGTCGTACGTAGCCGGGATCGAGTACCTGGCGTTGCCGAACTGTGAGGACTGCCATTCGAAAAGGGGGTCCTTGTTTGGGGCGGCAACGTGCTGGCCGGCGGCGGAAACGACGGTCAGGTCGCAGGCTTTCGACGAGAACAACCTCCAACTGTAGAAGGCCAGGTTGGGGTGCGACCCGACGGCGAGGATGTTGTGCGCGGCCATCAATGGGTCTCTGGGTCGAGGGGTCTCTGGAGAGGGAGGGGGTGGTTGAAACGGGAAAGCGTAAGGAAGGGGGAGCTTAAAATTTTTAGTTGGCGTTTTTTTTTTTTTTTTTGTGTGTTTTGTCACTGTGGGTGCCGGCAGGTTGCCTGTTTTGGAGAGCGGGTTACCTATTGGGGGAGGGACTATTGATTGTTGAATGGCGGCGGGTTGGTGTGTGGATTGTTTCCATCTAAATAGAACGAATTAAGTATACAAGTTGGATCGATTTCGTTAGTTAGCAAACCTAAAGTCAAGGCGGCTCGAGCCTCTGTCGGTTGTAGTCATAATGTACTCCTCGCGCTCCTCTGGAGTCATGGCCTTCCACTTTCTGTCGCGCTTCCGGTTGATATGGACGTAGAAGTACTTGGTGAGAAGAAGCGCAGGCAGCATAGCAAGGGCGAGGAAGAACAGCACCATGTTACCGGTGTGGTAGAGTGGCTTGTCGGGCGTGCGATAGACGTTACTGGCAATGATGGTACCGGCCTGGACGAACATGTTGTAGAGGGAGGCCGAGACGGTTCTGGTCTTGATGGACTGGGAGTTTCTGGAGCAGGTGCTGACCAGAATAGCGTGGATGTAAGGGGTGCCCAGGATCATTATCAGGATGGAGTAGGTTGGCCACTTGTCGATCATAGAGCCGCCCCACCAGCGGAGAACGCCGATGAGGGGGACCTGCCAGAGCGGCTGGACCAGGCAGACGAGGAAGATCGACTTGAGCTTCTCGCTGGTCCAGGTGACGGTGATGAGAAGGATGGCCTTAATGACGTAGTATGGGATGCAGAGCAAGTTGGCGTTGAACGTTGAGTAACCCATTCCCTTGAGGAGCAAAGTCATGTACTGCTCGAGAGTCTGGATCTGGATGAAAGCAAGGATACCGAGGAAGTAGATCGGCCAGAGGTAGTAGTCGAGGGCAGCGTTGATGATCATCTTCATGCTGAGGCCTTGGCGGTTGTGCATGTCGCCTTTGGTAGGGTCGTCACGGAGGACCTTGTTGATGACGATCTTCTCCTCGTGCTCGTTGAGCCAGCCCTTCTTATTCCAAGGACGCTTGGTCTGGACGGCCGATGGGACCATCATGAAGAAGGAGGAGATGCCGATGCAGAGCGTAAAGAGACCCTCAATGAGGAAGAGCCACTGCCATCCGGCCCAACCGGAGACGCCGCGGAGATGGAAGAGGCCGTAGGCCATTAGGGCGCTGACAACCTGTGCAACGAGCATGGCAGTCCAGAACCAGGAGAGTCTGATCGGCAGCTCGGAGGAGGTGTAGAAGTAGGACATCCAAAGGATGAGATCCGGGATGAATCCACCTTCGCAGATGCCCATGAGAGCACGGGTGACAAAAAAGCTGACCTTGCCGGAGAGTCGGCACTGGCAGGTTGTGACGACAGCCCAGAGAGTCATCTGGATCGGGATCCAGACGTCGCAACCGAGACGCTTCGAGATGAGCTGGGAAGGAAGTTCGGCACAGAGGAAGCAGATGTAGAAGATGGTGTTTCCAGTGTTGTAATCGTTGGTGGTCATCCCCAAGTCGTCGAGCAGGTTGTCGGCGGTAGCCTGGGCGAGGTTGGCGCGGTCGATCTGCAGAGAGGTGAACATGAGGCAGGCGAGCAGGGCGACGCGGAAGTCAAGCTTGCGGCGCAGCTTGTTCTCCTCCTTCTTCTTCCAGTGGAACTCTGGATCGAATGCCTTGCGGCACTCGTACTTGGTGGACTCGTAGATGTTCCGGTAGTACTCGGTGACTTTAGGGTTGATGAACGGGTTCGGTCCGTTCTCATCCTCGGGCACCTTCTCGAGGTCGAGCTCCTCATCCTCGACGAGCAGGCTGGCATCGTCGGAGTCGGCCCTGGTCTTTGTTCTGACGAGGTTCTTGGTGTTCTTGGTGGTGTCCGAAAACGAGGAGGCAGCCTCATCGGTGAGCTCTGTGGCAGTGCGCTCCTTGGAGAGTCTGGAGGGCATTTGGGGGGGAGGGGTTTAGTGTCGTTTCGAAGGCCAGAGTGGGAGCTGTGTCGGGCCGAATTTGTGCGGATGGAGGTCCATTTATGCAGTTTCAGGTCGGCCGACTCGGGGTGCCTCCGTGTGTCCAGACAGAGCCTGTTGGAGCCGGATTTATTGGATTGGGCAACGCGGCTGGACACCCGCAGAAATAGGACAGATTGCCCGGCTACCGGGAGGAGCGGGGCAGCTGCGGCAGGGCGAGCAGGGCTAGCAGAGTGAGCAGGGGCAGCAATGGACCCTATCGCGACCTGATAGGCCCTGGAGGAGGACGGCGGGGCGCCGGAAATGCCAGGAATCAGGTTGCATGCAAAGGTGTGACACTACAACAGATCCTAGCGCGGCATTGGTCGGGATCTACAACCCAGATGGTGCTACCGAGTCGTTTTGCATGCGACTTGCCCCAAACTTCTGACACATACTCCCTATGTAGGAAGCGCAGGGAGAGCCACTGTTGTGTGGCTGGGCGCTTAATGTAGTTTTTTTTCTCCTCCTCCGCTCGCTAGGGGTCCCCCCGCGTGGCCCGCGTGGCTCACCTGGGGGGCAAAAAAAAAAAAACGTTGCCTGATGATCCCGTTGATAAGGGTGTTGGGTGGCTCGGTCGGTTTCATCCAGTAGATCCGAGCGATAGCGCCTACCCCGCTGAAACCAGCTGAAACCCGCTGAAACCAGTCGGAGAGCAAACTGGTCGGAGAGCAAAGTCGGAGAGCAAGCCGGCAGGAGAGCAGCAAAGGTATCTGTTGCTATTTGCTTATCTAACGTGGAGGCGCCAAAAGTACCCTGCGTTTCGAGATTCGCACTACACAGGGCCACACTTCACAGCTGTGGTGTTCTGCATAGTGACGGGGGCTACAATTGAGGGTCTTGCCAAGAGAAGTATCGACCAAGGTTGAGGCTGTATACATGCACTCCGTGATATTTGATCCTTAAAGATGGTAACGGGCTGTTCGGTCTGACAGGCTGACAGTCCTCTTGGCACAGAAAGTTCATGTTCAAGAGCGATCAAATTTCTTCTCTGCCCTCATCGTGGGAGCAATATATATGTATACAGATAAAGAATTGTGGCGGCCACGGAGATCCAGAGAGCCCAGGAAGAAGGAGCTGGGGACTACTGACTATCGAGCCTCTTTCGGTCTCTATCGGTCTCGGTCGGCCTCTTTCTGTCCTGCACGGTACACGGTTTCGTGTCCGTGACGCCCGCGCACTCCTGCCGCTGCTCCCCCGTGCTCGCTGCTTTCTCTGTATATATTAGGGTGCTCGCTCGCCCTTCCCCATTCCTTGCCTTCTTCCACCCCTCCCTCTTCTGGTGACCTCTGTGCTATCAGGAAAATGGGAGGAGGAGCGACGAGGAGCGACGAAAAAGCGACGAAATGACGTCAGCAGGGTGGAGTTGGGGATCTGGCAATGTCCCCAACATCCTTGCACAGAACATTAGGTCTGTACATCCGCACACCAGAACTCCTCCACTTTCTAACGGGTCGCTGGGCTGCTTAGCTTCTCCCGGGTTGCCTAATGCAGAAGAGACTCTCAAGTTTTTTTGGCTGGTTATTTTTGGTTTTTTTTGGTTATTTTTGGTTTTTCCCCAAGTTGCCTGGTTTCTTTTGGCCGATTTGGGGCATGGTTTATACAATCTCGGAGACGGAGGAGTTGGAGCGCCGCCTGATTTGCCAAGCCTTGCCGGGCAGGTACCGAGGTGGCACAATGGGGAGGTTTTACGCGTGTCGGTCTATCCTGTTCGGCATATTTGTGATCTAAACTACAACACTCTAACACGTTGGAGACTCTCCAAACACCCCAATGTCGTCCCCAATGTCGTCCCCAATGCCGTCCTCAATGCCGTCCTCACGTCCCCAATGCCATCATCGTCCTCCCC
>JADIOY010000203.1:0-18554 GCA_018344475.1 Xiuguozyma silvatica | reverse complement strand
GCAGAAGCGGGGCGTTATTCGCTCGGCAGAACGCTTAGCGCTTAGCGGGTCTGCTCCAGTCAGGTCTGACTTCGTCCGGGCCGTACATTCCCCCGTCTCGGTGACTCCGCCAGGCCAAGTCGGGTCGTCCCCCCGCCAAGAAATGCCCCGGGCCCTGCTGGGGGACCCGCCCCCGTTGGGACCCGCTGGGAGCGGTAAATAAGTCAGCGAGCTACTGCCGGCGGCTGCACGGCCGTTGCCACCCGGTGCCCGCCGCTGCCTATTTCTTTCTCCCCCCAGTAGACTTGCCCGGTGGTCCCCCGGTAGCCTACCCGGTGGTCCCCCGTAACTACGGGTGTACAGATGCCTGTGCGATGAGGAGGGGTGCGCGAGCAAAAGAAAAGCGTCTTTCCATTGAAAAAAAAAAAGTTTTTACAGCTGATGGGAAGCCCGAAGCCTCCTCGCTCGTCCCATCTCGCTGAGCGTATGCGGAGGTTTTAGTAAACTTCTCCCCCAAATAGTGGCATTTTTTTACTCTTTTTTTTAATATAAGTTATTCCGACGGGGAAGAAGCACTCGAGTGTAATCCAGCAGTTAAACGGTGAACCTTCATCACAGACTCACCCACACCGCTCAGCACAGTGCCTGACTTCAACACTCCACTCCACTTCGACAGGACTTTGACCAACCCCAACCAACCCCCCACAACCCCACCAGAGTCCTTCCAAAACAAGGCACAAAACCCTCACAAAACCACACCGTTACGATGGACGGAGGAAGCTCCATCTGGGAGATATACAACAACTCCAAGCGGTTGTTGCCCTTGTACCCGCGCATGGAGAACCGCTCTTTGCGCGAGGAGAACGGCAGCATCCAGCGCGCGCGCAGCGGCGACGACTTGCTTGACGTCATCGGCGGCGCCAACCCCGATGTTGTCATGGACGACGCAGAGTTGCTGACTCCGCTCAGCACCTCAGTTCTGAGCAGCTCGCCGAACTCGACGAAGATGAAGAAGGGCAGCGTCGGCGGCGGCGGCGGCAACGGCGGCGGTTCCGGCGGCAACGGCAACGGCAAGGTGAGCATGCGCACGCCGATGTCGATCAGCAGCGAGTCGCCAGAGAACGTGCCCTCCAAGAGCGGCAACGGCAACGGCAACGGCAACGGCAACGGCAACGGCAACGGCAACGCTACCAGCGCCAGCGGGAGTATCAGCGGCGCCAGTGCCACGGGAAGCTCAGCTGGAGGGTCTAACCCATTCGGCGAGCTCAGCGTCCAGGACTTTTTAGACTTCAAGAACGACTCTGTCTTCGCCGCTGGACTCGACCTCGACATCATGAAGGAGCTCGAGAAAGTGCAGCGCAAGCACCAGCAGGCGAAGCTGGCGTTCCTGCCGAGCAAGAGCGAGCCTTCGGTGGTGACTGGTAACGAGAACGTCATGATGGGAACAGCCACGGCCGGTTCTGGTGACATCAACATGGACCTCGACATCGCCCAGCTAGTGGACGACACAGCAGACATCGACGACCTGATGCATTCGCAGGGAATATCACCACAGTCGACGATCAAGGGCGGCACGGTCGCACCGCAGCTTTTGCAGAGAAACGAGAGCGGGTCCGGCCATCCCTCGCTCTTCCCGGAGCCACACACAACCACCCAGGCTCACCCGGTGCAAGCCCAGGCCCAGACCCAGACCCAGGCACGCACCCAGTTGCAGGCTAACCAACAGCAACATCAGGCAAGACAGAAGCTGTCGTCTATGCAACAACAGAGGCAATGGCAGGGCCAACTTCAGATCCAGATGCATCAGGGTCAGGGTCAGGGTCAAGGTCAAGGTCAGGCCCAGCGCCGGCCATCCCAGCCTTCGCCATCTTCACAGCTCCAGTTGCAGAACCACCAGCTGCTCTCGCAGTCAGCTCGCCAGCCGAAGCACTCCCCCTCACAATCAAAATCAAAAGTGTCGCCAACGTCGTCACACTCCACCCCTAATGATTCCACTCCCTCACCACCAACTCTTGGGCCAAACGGCAAGCCAATTCCCAAATGCTCCAACTGCGGCACCACCAAGACGCCACTCTGGCGTAAGGACCCGCAAGGAAGCACGCTGTGCAACGCCTGCGGTCTGTTCCAAAAGCTTCACGGCACAATGCGTCCTCTCTCGCTGAAGACCGATGTCATCAAGAAGCGCAACTCCAAGAGACAGTCTGGAGCCAACTCCCGCAAGAACTCGACCTCATCTGCCGCTTTTGCCCCAGGCTCTGCGCCTGCCACTAATGCCCACTTCCGGCAGTCACCGTTCCAGGTGCAGCCTGGATCGATGCCAAACGCCTCGTTTGCTCCGCAGACGTACCAGTTCACGCCGGTCTCGTCGAAGCACTCGTTCCAGCAGGCTCAACAAGCGCAGCAAGCGCAGCAAGCGCAGCAGCATCATGCTCAGCAGCCGGTTCAGGCTCAACAGCCGGTTCAGGCTCAGCAGCAGCAGCAGCAGTTGCAGGACCAGCAGTCTCAGCAACAAACCCAACAACAACAACAACAACAACAACAACAACAACGGTCCAAGAACGTCCCTATCTTGCCAAAGCCTCCAACGAGCGGCACCACGCCGGGCAACGTGCGGTACTCCAACCCGAACACGCCTCTGGCTACCACTCCGAACACGATCAGCAGCTCTCCGGCTTCGTCCTTGGGCTACTCTCCTACGGCTCAACCGCAGGATATCCCACAGTTCAAGCGGCGCAAGTCGAGGCTTAACCTGTCCTCGTCTCATACTTCTCAGCCTGGCTCGCCAATGGCCAGCCTCAGCTACTCTCCTTCCGCCTACTCGCCTATGATGAGCGTCCCGTCCCCAGTGAACGGATCCTCGTCGTCTATGTCGCGCAAGAACTCGGTTTCGAGCTTGTCATCGTCGGGCGTCTACCAGGACATCAACAGCAAGCGCGGACTGGGCACGAGTTTCTCTGGTAGTTTCACACAGTACGCTCAGTTCAGTGCCAGGCAGCCTATTCAGCAGCAACAGCAGCAGCAGCAGCAACAGCAGCAACAGCAGCAACAGCAGCAACAGCAGCAAAAACAACAGCAGCAGTCTGCTCCTGTGTCGTCGCCTTACAACTTTGACGCCCCTATTGGCGCCTCGCAACAGCACTTCAGTAATCTGAGTGCCGGCATCAACGCGATCCGGCAGGTGAAGAACCACCCGTCGAATCTGTCAAAGTCTGTCATCAACTCCTCCGATGCATCACGGGATAAGTCGGAGGCCAGGCAACAGGGCGACTCTAAGATGAACATGAATGACTTGGATTGGCTCAAGTTTGACATCTAGGGATCAAGGATTTAGGACTATATATAATACGCTACGAGTAACACGAACATTCGCAACCCCCATACGATAAACCATCTCTCGTTAACCTAACTAAACTACCTACCATTTTACGAGCCCAGTTTTCTCCAGCCCCCCCCCCCCCAAATTCTTTTTTTATTTAGGCACGCCAAAAAATTTTCATTTCCTCCCTCTATATAAGCCATGTACGGTGGAAGAGGAGGACAGCGTAACAACGGCTACCGGAGCAACTCCTACCCTGGTGGTGGATTTGGCAACTCGCAGCAGACACTAGATCGTGCGAATGCCTTTTCCAACAGCAATCTCGTGCGCGTTGAGATCCAGGGATGGCAAGGCGCCTCTCCGCAAGACTTGGCTAGCTTCCTTAGTAGAAAGGTTAAGATCATCATCAGCAACTTGCAGCCGAACGTGCCGCAGAATGGCGTGCTTACTGCAACGGTGCGCGACATGAAGGATGCACAGGCGCTTGAGAAGTGCACCGGTTTGAGGTTTGCGGGCGACGCGCTGCGCATCAAGCTTGCCAACGGTAACACTGGCTCTGGGCAGACGTCGAGGACGATAGAGCTGCTCAAGACGTTCTTGAACCAGCGGTTCAACCCGCAGACGAAGATGCTCGACCTCACAAACATGGTGAATGATCCGATGCTCGTGCAAAACGGCCTGCTGTCGAACTCGACGACGTCGTCGAAGTTCTTCGCCGCGCTCATGAAGCTCGCCAAGCAGGACGGGTTGTCCATCGAGAGTGTCAACCTGTCGGACAACAACATGGATGACTACAACAAGTGGCTCGCCGACTTGGCTGTGAGCTTCCCTCACCTCAAGAACCTTGCTATTGGCAACAACAACATCCGCAAGCAGGAGTTCTTTGCGCGCCTCAAGAACAAGTTCCCACAGCTGCACGAGCTCATCCTCATGGGCAACCCGATCTCGAACAACCCTGACAACATGACCGCCGTCGTCGATGCGTTCCCACACCTCGTTGTGCTGAACGGCCAGCAGGTGCGCGATGAGGTCAAGCTCACCGCCCTGCTGCATTTCCCGATCCTCTCGAAGTCGATGTTTTTCGAGACAGAGGAGCTTTCCAAGGTGGCTGCCAACTTCATCGCAACCTACCTCAACATGTGGGACAACGACCGCCTGAATCTGCTGCAACTCTACACGCCAGACTCGCAGTTTTCCTACCAGGTGGATACGACGCATCTGGGCGACGCGCCAACCCCAACGTCTCAGAACTGGTCGAACTACCTCTCACACTCGCGCAACCTCAAAAGAGTCTCTGGCATCCGTCCACGGATGTCCAAGCTGTGCACTGGAACCGACGCCATTGGAAAGGCCTTCCAGGCACTCCCAAAAACGAAGACCTCGATCCACGAGCACCCAGAGTGGTACTCCGTCGAGACGACTTCCTTCCCTGCCTTGAATGGAATGCAGATCACGGTCCACGGCGAGTTCAACGAGACTGCCAAGCCTGACCATCCGTTCGAGTCTGCTAGAAATACCGGCCCGCGCTACAACAAGCACAGCAGCAACAACAACAAGGCCCACCTCGAGAAGAGATCCTTTGACAGAACGTTCATCGTGATCCCTGGTCCCAGCGGCAACTTCATCGTGGCATCCGACATGCTGCTCTTGAAGCCATTTGCTGGCAACAGCGCCTTCATCGACAAGAAGCAGATCGGTGTTGCCACTCCTGCCGTTTGTGCTGGTGCTGGTGCTTGTGCTCCTGCCGCTGGCCCTGGCATCGTCACTCCTTCGACACTTCCTAACGCACCCGGTGCCGCCATGGCACCCATTGTTATCCCTCCTGGTACTTTCCCACCAGATATCGCCGCCAGACTGACCCCTTCCCAGCAGCAGCTGGCTGTCCGGATCATGAACGAGACGAGGCTCAACCTCCAGTTCACCCTGATGCTCTGCGAGCAGAGCAACTGGGACTACCAGGCTGCGGGACAGAACTTTGCCAACTCGAAGGCACAGATCCCGCCAAATGCATACCAACAGTAACGTCTAAACGTCTGTAACTTATAATATAGTGATGGCAGGCCAATAGCCCTGCCGAAACCCCCCGTTTTATTTTCAAAGAAAGCATCGAGATTTCGTAGATCCATACACAACTTACGGGTATCACTTCAGAATCTATATAAACTTCCTATACAGAATTGAACTATATATACATCAGAGAAAGGGACAAGCATTGATGTCATTGCTTCTACTTCAGTAGTTCATATATGCACTTGAAACTATTACAAACAGTATAGATTTGTCCCTCAATCGAGGCCCAACAGGATTAAACACCCGCAATTCCACACTTCTATCACAACAAACATCGTGTTGTGAGTTACCCAATTCTTGAATGTCCACTAAACTCTCTCTCTCTCTCTACTCGAAGTACAACTTCGACATGTAGTTGGCCATGTTGAAGCCTGACAGGGTGAAGACGAGCCAGAGCAAGCCAAGGACCGGGATTGGAGCCAGGAGGTACTCTGTGTTTTGCAGGAACGGCAGTGTGTTGTAGCCGTAGAAAGTCACAACGACATAGTAAATGAGAGCCGCTGCGTAGAGGGTGTTACCGATGAGCGTCGAGAAGAAGTTCTCGAGCTTGAGAAGTGGCAACAGGAAGAACTGTACGAAGTAGAGCAGCAGCCAGATGATCAGGTAAGAGTTGCAGTGGACATCGAAGCAGTAAGCCCACTCGACAGGGGAAGAGTCCCAGAGGCCCTTGAGCCTGGCGGTGAACGTGTTGTCCTGATAGAGCGAACCGGAGGTGCTGATACCTGAGATACCCGTATTGACGAGGAATTTGCTGGAGACTACCCAGCCGATCGAGGCGATGACGGCACCGACCAGCAAGAAGTCCACAAACACCATGTACACGATCAATTTGAGAACGCCGACGACCGTAGGCGAGTACGCGAGGCCCCACAGCACAGCGCTGACGGTGAGCAGTAGTGACAGGACGATCACAAAGCTGGGGTCGTCTCTGGCCCACTTATCCTTCGTCTCCTTCTGGTAGTAGAGCGACTTGTAAACCTGCTTTGGATGGAGCACCAGGTTCACCATATCCCACAGCGTCGACTCAAAGTCGAGCGACTGGACACGGAAGAGGCGCTTGAAGTACCGTGGGACCTTGAAGCGGCCGCTGCCGCTGCCAAACGTCTCCTCAAGACGCCGAGATCTCGATCTTCTATTACGTTCAGCGTAGGCTGCAAGGGTATTGGTGGACTGTATAGAGTTCGCCACGCTGGCAAGATCATCGTTCGGCACCGTATCGTGCCCAATTATGTCCTCCCGGGTCAACGGGAGCACTGGATCAGGCTTCAATGACATGCCTTAGTGCAACAAGGAGGTTAATGATATATATAGAATTGACCTGGCGGATCTCCAAATTTTGAGGCTAAGCAATGAAAAAATACTGCGTGAGGGGATTGGGATTGGGATTGGGATTGCATTTGCGTTCTATAAAATCTTACTCTAAGTATTTGTCCAGAGGCTCTCCCATGACCTGCTCGATCACCTTGGCGAGTCCAGTACGGACCTCCATCTCGACCTCTTCGTCGTCATCCTCGAGGAGCTCCGCGATCAAAGGAACCAGCTGCGGCAGCAGGGCAAGCCAGTTCTCTCCAACCTTCTTGTAGATGCTCTTGAGAGTCCGGACGGTCCAGTACTTCTCACGAGGCTTGCAGTCGGCGCGCATGTGCGACATGAGCTGCTCGTTAACGTGCTTGTTGTGGTCGTCCGAGGATGTAGACTGCACCAGCGACGAGATCGTCTTGACGAGGTGCTTGCCGATAGAGTCTTCGATGTTAACAAGCTGGTTAGTGAGGGCCTTCGAGACAGGGTCGAATCTGGTGTTTGTCTGCCAGTACTCGACCTGGTCGTACTTGAACGACGAACCGAGAGAGATCATCACAAGGCGTCTCAATGGAATGTTCTCAAGGTCTCCAGAGCTGAAGCGGTCCAGGAGGCTGATGGTGTTGTCAAACAGGTACGAGTAGTACGAGGTGACGATGCCTCTCAGGTTGTCCTGCAGCTTGTTGAAGAACTTAAAGAACGACTGCATCCGGTCCGTGTCTGGGATGGCGGTGTTCGTGACACCTTCGCCATCGAATGTCCAGCGGACGATCGAGGCAAAGAGAGGTCTGAAGGTCTTGTCATTCAGCTTCATGACGTACTGAATACCACACTTGATGATGGTGGCCTCGATCCGGTTGGCAGTGTTGACGTCGAACTTACAGCCGCTCTTGAACTCAAGAGCCTGCAGGAAGAATCTAGTGAATGTGCTAGCCTGCGAGACGGCAGACTTCTTGTCCAGTCTCTCAATGACCATCTCGAGGGTGGACAGTAGAAGACCGATGGTAGTTGAATCAAGCTGGGAAACCTCAGGCCACAGACTGCAGAGGGCCTGCAGACTGATCTTTGGGTCAACATAGTTGGCAATAGAACTCAGGACAGAGTTTCTAATGGCCTCAGGAACCAGGCGAGCGTTGAAGACGTCACGCATGAAGTCCTTGACGTTTGGTGTGACAAAGTTTGGAATCTTGCGCACAAGGGCAGAGATCAGCACCAGGACAGATGTCTGAATCAGCTTCAGAGACTCATCGTTACCTTCAAGAGTCTGAGCAAAGATATTATCCAATGGAGCAATGATCTGCGGGAAGAAACCAATCATCTTGACTCCAGCGACGGTGACCAGACTTGTGATGCAACTGATAGAGGAGACGATCAACTCCGGAGAGTTCTCACTCTTCAGACCAGCATCACTAACAGCCACACTCATAGAGTCCTTGAGAAGCTGAGGGTTTAAGTTCTCATTGAATCTCTGGAAGAAGGTGGCCAAGGTGTCAAAGGAAGCCTGGGAAAGCTCGACGTCAGTCTTGGCACTAATGTTACCAAGAAGAATGGGGAACAGAATGTCGAGGGCCTTGATGGCAGCAGGACTGTCGTTGCGCTCAAGACCAAACTTGATTGCAGAGAGAGTAGTGACCTGCTTCTTTGTTCTGCTAGAAGTCTTTGGAGACTCCAGGATAGACGAGATGGCATTGACGTAGTAGTCAATTGGAAGCAGACTCATAACATCACCAAGAAGCTTATAAAGCTTCTTCAGGATCTCTTCGTCCTCAAAGCTATTGCTGTACTCATCGATGAGGCTCAGAATAGACTCGATGAGGCTCGAGAAAGTGTTCAGGTCACTGACACCCTCGTTTTGGATCAACTCAGAGGCAACCTTGAGTCTCAGCTTTGGCACACCAGCACTGCTCTTAGAGTCCACAAGTGAGTGTCTCAGGAACGAGATAAGTCCCTTGCGCAGGTTGTACAGCTCGGATTTGTTCATGGCAACAATGGATGGACCAAAAATTACTCTAGAGGTCAACTGAGAGTAGACCTTAGAGTCCTTTTCGATGACATCTTCTGGGATCTCCTTCCATAAGTCCAGGTACTCTTTTGCGGCCTCAAGCTGCTCCTCGGAGGTGAAGTTCTGAAGGAAGGTGGACGAGAAGTCAGAAAGAGCACTGCAGTTAGCCATTTTGTGCTTCGAGTAGGCCTCAGCATACTGTTGACCACAGAGGAACAGGATCAGGTGCACAGAGTTCTTGCTTCCCAGAGTTCTGGCAAGGGTGGTGAACAACCGGACACGTCTGTGACGTGGGATATGTGGGAATGCACTCACAAAAGAGGTGAGAAGGAAGTCAACCTCTTCGGCAAGACCGCTCTTGGCAGTGCTGGCCAGGGCGGGAACGACGGAAAGAATGGTCTCTTCAACGACGTGTGTCGAGAACTCATCGTCCTGTCTAATGGTGTGTGCACCCATAAAGGTGAAGATAGGCATTATGGAGTGCAACACAAGCTCCGGAGACAGCGACGCCAGAGAGGAAATGACAAGCAGCAACTTGTTCTGCACCTGGGGAGAGTCCGAAGATCTGATCGAAGAGACGAGAATGTCGGCCCTCAGGACAGAAGAGTCGGTGACCTGGACGTCTTGAGCCTTCAGAGAGTCAATAACGTTGATCATACAGAGAGCGAGCTGCTCCTGAGAGTAGAGAATTGGCAGCTTACCATCCTTGCCAAGAGTCTCAAGGTCATCCAGGATAGTGAAGAGAAGCTGCAGCAACTCAAGAGAACCGTTGAAGCTAGATTTTGAGCTGAAGTCGTACAGGACATCCAGCAGGACCGTAACCTTTCTAAGATGAACGGTGGCGAGACTCGAAACCTCAACCTCCTTCATAGCCTGGCGAGCAGTAGTTGAAGATCTCCGTCTTCTCTTTGGAAGGTTTGCAGGTGGCTGGTCCGAGCTGTCAGAGCCAGCAGAGGCACCAGGGCCTGCAGAACCCAGAATAGATGTCTTGAAAAGCTCAACAAAGAGTTTGTTGTCCAGGTCAAGAGACTGCAAGACATCAACTGGGTCATAGACGACGCTGCTGTCATCCTTAAGACCATTCTCGAGAATATCGTTGACGATTCTGTTCTGGTACTCAAACTTGAGGGTCGGGAAGATGACAACGAGTCTCTCCTGAACAGCGACCGATAGCGACTCATAACGAGAGCCGATTGCCTTCATCAGGAAGGTGATGGCATTATCATCCTTCTCCTTCTCACTGACGAGGTTGACAACCGACTTCTCAAACTGAACAAAGTCCGAACCAGTTGCAATACATCGCTGACTCCACTTTGGACGCTCCTCCGTGTAGTTCTTGAGAACGTCCTTGAAGACCTCAGCGGGACTCGACGAACCCTTGAGGGCACGACAACCTGCAGAAGTAACGTCCAAAAGCTTGCCCTTGATGCTTGGAATTTGCACGTTGTTTGCATGAGATGCATATGATGCAAGTACCATAGGCCCGAGCTTTTTGGAGGATGTGACAAGACTCTCAAAGACCTTCAGGAAGGCAGAAGAGTCAAGCTTGAGCATCTGCTTGTTGTCCAAGAACTTCTTGCAAAGAGCAGAGCAGTCCTTAGGCGGAAGCATGGCAACGTCCTTGCTGTCAGGACCATAGATAACACCATCGAGAATGATTTCGTTGGAATCCTTGCCAGTCTTGGAGTCGATCGTCTCCAATATATCGGTAGTGATAGCTCTGACCTTTTGATCATCGCTGTCAAGAAGTGTCGAGAGGACTGGAACCAGGGAAGATAGGAGGACTGACTTGTCGACAGACTCAGCAAGAGAGTTCAAGGTCTTGAGAGCCTGGACACGTGCCCTTGAAGGAGTCTGGGACTTCGTTGCGAGGCGCAGCAAGAAAGAAGCTCTAGCACCTTCGCTCTTGAAGCAGGTGTCAAGGAATTCATTGAGGTTACCGTGTCTCATGGACTTGAGATAGAGACTCTGCAGCTTGTCAAAGCCATCATCGACAACCTTACCGGTTTCGAGGAAAGATGGCACAGGCGATCTAGAATGCTGGAACTCATTGACGAGCTCAGCGCCGTCTGCAGCATCGACCTCGATGGAGGTAGACTCATGGTCTTCGACAGCATCGTCCATGTCAACGTCATCCTCGTCACTAGCGTGAAGTTCTGGGAGGGCGGTCTCGAGAGACATCTCAAGGTCGTCGACGCCAAGGTTGAGCTTTGCAAGGACACCCAAGAAGAGGTCCTTGTTCTCGTTGGTAATGTACTCGAGAAGCTGGATGTACCGAGACTTGTCATCCTGCTTCAGAACATCGGACTCCAACAGGGCCAGCTCCTTGTTGGTGAACTGGTAGTCAATATCTGTGAGACCAGAGATGTTGACCGGCTTTCTCTGTGCAACGAGACCTCTAAGGTAAGCAGTGACAAAACCATTGCTGGCTGGAGACGATCTGATAATATTGAGGTAGTCAGAATCTTTGGTGATCATGCTCTTTGGAAGCTTGTCCAAAGTCGTCACTGGTAATGGCTCGAGAGCATCCGACTGGACGTTCTGGTAAAGCTTGAGCACTGTGCGGAAGGCGGCGGAGGTGACCTCACCCGAGCAGGAGAGCAGAACAGTGTCGATGGAGGCCAGAATGACCTCTCTCGAGAGGGGAACGGCAGAGGACAGCACGACCATGATGGTGTAAGCACTGACTTTGGCGTCTGGATCCTGTGCAGTGAGAAGGTTGCTTGAGGACTCGAGAGCGAGAGCGACAAAGTCGGCGAGGTCGGCGGAACCACTAGAGGAGACGGCTGCGAGAGCAGAGATGGCCATGCTCACGTAGAAGACAAGCTCTCTGCGGTAGAGGTTGTGGTGAGCTCTCTCGCTGCTAATGTACTTCGAGTAGAGGTTAAAGAAGTCCACGTTAGTGAAGGCTCTAGTCATGGCGGCCCTCGAGGGGCACTTGTCGGTCTTCTTGAAGCCCTGCAGCCACTGAAACATGGCAGGGAGCTTGGTGATGACGTAGAGCATTCTCTCAAAGACGGGCTCTTCAAAGTACGGAAGCGATGACAGCAGCATCTGCTCAGAGTTGTGGATGTTCATCTGGAAGCGTCTGAGCGGCCACTCGGCTGCCTTGACGCTGACGGCCAGGTGCCAGTAGGGACCAAGGAGGCCGAGGAAAGCGTTGATGGCCTTGTCAAGGTTGTCATTCTGCTCCTTGGACTCGGTACGTCTGTCAACAGAAATGGAGGAGTCACTGAAGATGGTATCTCTGAAACGAGAGAACCGTCTGTCGAGGGACTCGAGCTTCGTAAGAGCATCGAGAGACTCAGCATAGATCGACTCGTAGTCTTGGGTAGCAGCGTACTTGGGGTCGTAGAGAAACGACACCGAGTGCAGGCTCGACCGCTGCTTCCTATCGAGAGCTGCATCCTGGGCGGACTGCTGAATGTGAGCCAATTGGTCCGCTAAAGACATGTTCTCTTGTTGAAAGGAAGTATATAAGAGAAGGGACTGGATTTCTGGGTACAAATTTTTTAAAGATTTTTTTAGTTTTTTTTTTCAGACCTGTCCGCTTTGGGAAGAAGTAAATCTTCAATGCCAGCCAGCATGAGCACCCAGGAGGAGCGCTTTTTTTTTTGGGACCTCCTTGCACCGCATGAGAAGCCTCGGTCTACGGGGCATATTAATGCGCATGTATACATGGAGAAGTAACAACCATAAAGTCCCCCGAATTGATCCATTATCTACACAGTGCGAATACGTGCAAAAGATCGGCGCACCTTTACACAGAAGCGCGGTATATTAATCCCTGTTGTATTATCCATATTACCTATCTATTACCTCGAGATTTCACAGCCCTGGCCCTGTGGGTACCGTGGGCACGGCCGGAACAGGAGGACACCCCTCCATGAATTTGAACCCGACCACGCCGACACAGGTCTGGACGGGCTGCGAAAAGTTCGGCGGCAGCTCGCCCAGGAACACCATATCGGGCACGTTTGGACTCTGCATGAGCTTTTTAGCGTATTCCTCGACCATGTAGAACATGCCTTCGCCTCCTTCGTCACAATTCACAGATGACTCTGTTATATGCCTCCACTGCTCGGCATCGCTCGGATCCTCGGAGTCCATCTGATGCAGGTCTACCCGCAGCTTCCGCAGCTCCTTGTCCTCGTATACCACAACCTTGTACAGAAGCGGCGAGTTACTTTCGCCGAAGTCGTCCTTGTCGTTGTAGAAGAGCTCGCCGTGCTCAATATCGAGAGAAAACCGACAGAACGTCGAGCCCACTGCGGCCAGCGCCGACTCCTCAACACACAGCAGGAACGGTGACACTCCGTGCTGCGTCGACACGATCACCAGTCGGCTCGGGTGCACATACTTGTACTCTGGGTCCGACATTTTGAACTTTAGCTTATAAATAAAGAAATGTGCTCTTACTCAAAGGTCGAAGGGGCATGGAAGAAGAGGGAGAAACCGACGTGCAGGTCGCGGGAAAAGATCAAAAAATATATAGACGCAATTTTCCGCTCCCATTACCTGCAGGCGCCCGGTATTTCTGTGTCTTACTGACTTGTAATACGCCGGGACAGGCGGTGCAGCTCCTTCACACACAGAGAGACAGATTCCTCGGGAGCACGTCGCGAGGTTTCTTTTTTTTTATTATTATTTTTCTTTTATTATTATGTACCTTGCGCTGCGCGCGCACTGAAAAAAAAAATTAGTTGTAGATTGCAATCGGTGGCAGCTTGTCAGCCTTGTAGAACCAGTTTGAGCCCTCGACCTCTGCCTTCAGCCATCTTGTCGGGAACCTCACCAGACGGCCCTGCGTGATAGACAGAAGCTTTTTGGCCGTCTCATAGTCGTAGATCGAGTTGGACTTGTAATCGTCGAGCTCTCCCATGACGACGCCCGTGTTGTTGATACCGCGCTGGAACCGGTCCAGCTCGGCCATACGGGCTCTCCGCAGTCTGCTGCGGGCAGTATCTCTAACGTTACTGTGGTCAGCTGAAGAGTTAGGAGAAGAAGGCTCCTCTGTTGTCGGAGGCGTCGAACTCTCGGTTGCTGTCTGAGGTCCAAGAGGACTACTGTCTTCTTCTGCCTGGTCCTCCTCTTCGGTGGTCGAGTAGTAGCCGCGGCTGAGTTTCTGGTGCTCCATGAAGGCATTCTTCAGGTCCTGGAAGTGTGTGTAGTCCTTCCAGTTGGCCACGGTATCATCTGGCTGTGCGTGGAATACTATAGCGTACAACGTCGTGTTACGGATAGCTTGCGGCATCCAGGTTCCTTCGAAGAAGTCGATGTCCAGCGGGTCGTCGAATGCGTAGGGGTCAATGAAGTCACCGACGGTCTGCGGAAGCAGGTCCTTGTCAATCTCGTTGATCTCCGCATCCGTCAGTGTCGTCGTTGGGATATCTGGAAGATGGACACCGTGTGGAACGGCCTTGACATCATGCGACTGGAGGGTGGCGATAGGCACAGATGAACCGGTCAGGTTAGATATCGAAGCGGACACACCAGCAGTGGAGGTAGCCGCTGCAGATCCGTTAGCAACGGCAGCAGTGGCAGCAGTTGCAGCAGCAGTGCCGTTAGGGGAACTCTTCTTGCTCTCCTGCTCAAGGTACTTCTCCTTGCACTTGACCTTGGCCATGTAGTAGAGACGCTTCAGCATCGTCCACCGCTCTCTGTTCAGCTCGTCAAGAGGCATGTTGTCGTCGACGGCAGTGAGATACTCCATGATGTCTTCGTACTCGGGGAGCGGATCGTCTTCGGTAGCAGTCTCAGAAGCTTTTGCCATGAACTTGTTGAACCGGGCCTTGCTGTCCAGGTAGTCGTAGGACATGTACTTGTCCTGGCCCATACCCTTGACGTCATCCTGGTGCTCCTTGCTGGTAACTCTCGTGTCCGTGGAGAACGGCTTGCGGTCGCGAATACCGACGTTCTCAGCACCGGCACGGTGGTTGAACGAGTAGATGTATGGAATATCGTCGAGAGAGCTATTGTCGAGCGTTGCCGGCTCGTCAAAGCTACCAAGCATCTTTTTTGTCAAATCGGCGCCACCACCGGAGCTCTTGGTAAGCTTCTGCTGGTAGGCTGGTGTACCTTCAGGGATGTCGAGAAGGAAGCGAGTGCCCAACTCAACCATGGCACTCAACTTAGGATCGCATCCACCAGAAGAGGTTGCGGCGGCAAGACCTTCGGTGGTGCCGGCAAACGTCTCGATCTCGGAGAAGCGTCTTTCAACGAGGTCAAGAAGGTCAACATCGACACCTAGGTGCTCACGCATCAAACGCATACGCAGAGTGTGTGCGAACCTACCCACCGGATACTTGACACCGTCCATACGGGAGTCAATCATATCCTTGTCCCTAACGACTGCACAAACCTCAGAGTCTCTCATACCACGCATCGACCGCTCGTTGATGTTTGCCGAACCGATGATGGCAGTACGGTCATCGACAACCATAACCTTGGCGTGGATGTAGAGTTGCTCCGTGGTGAGCAGCTTCTGCTTGCCGATCATACCCCAGCGTCTCAAAGAGTAGAACTGAATGTAGTCCTCTGGGTTGATTCCCATTCTCTGCAACTTGGCAAAGATAGACGACTCGCCCATCGAGATCGACATGTACT
The DNA here is from genome assembly GCA_018344475.1 of Xiuguozyma silvatica. NCBI lineage: Eukaryota > Fungi > Ascomycota > Pichiomycetes > Pichiales > Pichiaceae > Xiuguozyma > Xiuguozyma silvatica. Next base: position 3,282 of record JADIOY010000203.1, on the reverse strand, counting down.
GGCACCTGATGATCAGACGCATAGCGGAAGCATCCTGCTTGTCAACGTTACTTGGGAATCCAGGAAGCAGCGGAATGACAATGACAGCCTTCCAGGTCTCGTGGTTGCGATGGGCGCGAATAATTCTGTCAACAAGAGCGTCACCAAGGCGGTTAACAACAATAGTGCCGTCAACCTCGCAGGAGGTGATGAAGAACTGGTTCTCGATGTAGACGAAGTGCTCTGAGGTCTCAATCAACTTGATGTAGGCGTTCTGGATACTCATCTCAGTCTCCTTCAAGCCAAGCGACCAGGCACCGGAGGAACGCACGAGCTGAATCTCACACTTGCCCTTGAAGCCCAACTTTTCGAGCTCATCCTCGGTGAAGTCACGTGGTGGCAACAGCAGAGGGGTCGGTCTGGAAGGCCGCTTCTGACGCAGGAGGTAGTTCCACCGCTGCACAAAGTGATGCGAGAGGTCCCTGGCAATCTGGCCACAAGTAACCATGTGAACATCGTGCCAAGGCATTCTAGGAACGATTTGACGGTCGTACATGTCTTCGAATGGCTTCTGCAACTCGTAGAAGTCGCTGACTCTTGGGTTCGAGTAGTCCTTACCAGGGAAGATCTGATATGATTTCTGAGCCGGGTTCTTGATACCAGAGGTCGAGCCAGGAGGAATCTGTCCTTCAAATGCGTATGGACTGTCATCAACAAGAACGTGGTCTGGAGTGTCCCAACGGCCAAAGCAAAGATCGATTCCACCGATGAAACAGACAGACTGGTCGACGATGACGAGCTTCTCGTGATGAGCCCAAAAGAAGACGTTCTGCATCAGCTGGTTTGGAGAACGGAGCACGTGAATGTTCGGATGCAGGTCAAGCAGCGAGTGCTTCGTCCAGAGAGAGTCGGTAACGACGGTGTTACCAACGTTTCTGTAGACAATGACAAAGATCTTGACACCTTGCTCGGCCTTGCGCTTCAACACTCTATCGATACGCCACTCCTGGTTACCATCTGCCGGTCTACGCAGGTAGAGTTCCGGAGTGAGCCACCAGTCATGGATGTAGATGACGTCCTTGGCCATTTCGAGAGCAGACGAGACTGCCCACATGTGGTCACGGCCATCAACGAGCCATTGCGCATAACAGTTCTGACGGATTGGAGCAAAACTGTCGAATCTATGGTGCACAGAGAACGGCGAAAGGTGGATCATCTTGTAGATCGAGAACGCCCAGTCCTTGATCTGCTTGGCCGATTTGGAGACGACACTGATCTTGCGCTCGGAGTTCTCAAAGGTCATCGAGAAGTGCTTGATTCTCGTGTTCTTGGAAGGCCTAGGGCCGCCAGTAGTAGTGAAACTCTCGTCATCGTTGTCGCTGTCAGTATCGTCGAGCTCCATATGCTGGCGCATGAGCTCCTGCATCTTATCGCTTGGGTCCTTACCAGTGATGTCACCGACGTCAGGAATGGTGAGCTTGAACTCAGGGTCGACGAGGAAGACATCGAGAGGCGTCGTCGAATTGATATCGGAGACGTAGAAGATGTAACCCGGACCGAGCACGAACCACTTGGACGTGTGTCTGACGACCATGGCCTTGAAGTCGCGGTACTTGAGATGGCCGACACGCCATCCTTGGGCCTTGGCAGTAGTCTTAATGAAGAGGTAGCCCTCCTTGCTCTTTTTGACGCCCTCCTGACTGAGCAGAGTACTCATTGGAGAGAGCTCAAAGAACTGGAAGATTCTGGAGGCCTCGGAGCGGAGCAGGAACTGGTTGAACAGCTCCTCAAAGTAGTCCTCGAGTGCCTGGGCAGTTGTGATTGCCTTAGCGTTGCTGGAGCCACCAGCTCCGAGGCGCACGCGCTGGAATGCCCGCGACAACGTCGAGCGCGAAGAGATGGAGGAGACGGCAGACGAGGTCTGCGACTCGGCGGACGAAGACCGGCGGAGCGACTCTGGCCTCTCCAGCAACACCTGGGTGTGGGGAGGAGCTCCGATCTCGGGGAGGAGCATCTTGCGATCGTCGTGGACGGCACCGTTAGCATGCTGCTGTGGCTGTGGGCGGCCGCCTTGGCCTTGAGAAGTGGCGGAGGCGGCACCATTAGCAGTATCAGTGGTGCCAGTGGCGGCAGGATGAGACCTCGACTGCTGAGCGGCAACACGAGCGGAGGACTCGTTGCCAGGAGCGAAGGGGTAGCGGCGAGAGCTGTATTTAGGCAGCTTTGGCATCTCGATGTCCTTGCGGCCCGTTCCCGTCGTCAGGACGTTCTCCTGGAGGGCTTGGACTTTCATCTTGTTGTGAAAGTTGATGAGCTGCTTGTAGTCACGGTAGAGGTGCCAGGTCATCTTGTGGTTACCGACGCCATACTCGAGGTAGAACTTGAAGAGACGGCGCTGGGTCTTGGTGGAGACGTCTTCGACAGATAGGGAGAGCTGGAGCAGGACCATTGGAATCTTGCGGCGGCCTTGCTCGTCAGTGACGAAGTAAGAGGAGGCGAGCAGCACGGACGGGTAGCCTGCCACGAGGGAGTCGATGACGACTTCGAGCTTGTGCTGCTCGCGCTTGAGAAGCTCGTCGCTGGCGTCGAGGTTGGCATCAGCCTGGTTGGCAGCGGCAGCCTGGTTGGTGGCGGCGAGCGACCTGCGCCTCGAAGCGCCCGAGACAGACTGCGGTCTGAACTTGCGCAGGCCGTTTATCAGTTTAGACTGGAAGCTGTGCATGTGGATGTGGTTCATGTCTGTGCCGTCGTCGCTGTTGCACTCGTCGTCGGCCTCGTTTTCGCCGTTGTCGTCGCCATCGCCGACGTTGGTGGCGCCCTGCTGGTCTCCAAAGTAGGAGTGAAGGTAGTCGTGGAGCTCGTCGTCCTTGCGCTTCTCGGTCTCCTCCTCGCGCTTGGCCACAGCGGCAGCCTCAGCGGCTGCGGCGCTAGCGTCTTCAGGTGCGGCGGTGGTGCGAGGGGTCTTGGTGTGTGGGGCATTAGAGAGAGAAGAGGCAATGCTCGAGGCGGAAGAGGCTACGCGCTGCTCGACACGGCCCGTGTCCTCGACGACGGGAACGCCAGAGCCGGTCCCGTTTGGGAAGACGTTTTCAGCCTGATTGTCGACTTTAGCAGCGAGAGCGGCTCTCTCAGCGTCGGCTTGAGAGAGCGGGACCGAGGCCACGGATGCCTGAGAGTGGTTCGGCGAGAGCTCCGGTTTCGGATTGGCCAAGTGCCGTGGACTCATCGGGAGCGTCATTGAAAATAATAGCAGTCGCCGGTTAGGAAGGAGTGAATGGAACTGGTGCAACTATAGGGAAAGTG
>JADIOY010000202.1:0-18602 GCA_018344475.1 Xiuguozyma silvatica | reverse complement strand
GGGGGAGGGGTGAGTTGGGGCGGGGGGGGGGGGGGGGGGGGGGGTGGGGGGGCCTGGGGGGGGGGGGCTTGCGGGGGCTTGCTATAAGGCAGACTGCCGCTGATGCCACCGTCAATGTCGTCCCGGTCCCAACCCTGACACTCTCGCACCTCACGTAGGAGGCTGGCCAAGCATTATGACGTCTGAGGAAAACTAAGATGCGGACAATCTAGCCAACCTGGGCTAGCGGGAAAGACGGCCCAATTCAGATTATGGAGTTGCCCAATGGGGTGGGGGGCTTTTCCAAAAAAGATAGGGCGGATAGATAGAGCGCAAGGAGAACGCCGGGGGGCATGGGGGAGGCAGTGGGAGGCAGTCGGTGAGGCATAGGAAGCAAGCAGGCAGCAGCCGGGTATAAGGCCGGATGAGACCGGGCGGTGGAAGTGAACGTGGAAGTGAACGTGGAAGTGGAGGTGGAAGTGGAGGTGGAAGTGGAGGTGTGTGTCGATTGTTATATGGGTGGCCACGGGCCTGCCAGCGTGCCCACCGGCTGGGCTGGGCCTCCTACTGCTCGACTCTGGCTGGGCTTTCTCTTCCCCCGTGGGCTGGTTTCCGGATACTGCAGGCCCCGCTATCGAAAATTTTCTTTTCGGCCTTGCAGTTTCTTTTTGGCCGCCAAGGGAAAAAGTACACACAGGATAGTGCGGGAGCTGACAGTGCCTGTTATTATTTTTTCAGAATTTTCCCCCTCGCTCGAAACTCTCCCCTCTTCACACTCTTCTCTCATAAACACTTACCACTAATATGTTGCCAGCTGGAGTTATTGCTGTTCTGGCCATCGTCGGTGTCATCGGCATCGCCATGTTCGGATACTGGATGTTGAACAAGATCAAGATCTCGAAGGCCAAGAAGGCCAAGAAGGCCGCCAAGGAGGGCACCCAGTAAGTAAAGGAGCTAGAAATACCAAAGTGAAGACGGCTCTGGCGTAATCTCTTCGCCTGGCGGGCACGCCGACCGGGCCACTCCCAAACGACCACCAGTATGCTAGCATCTCGGCCGTCGAGTTGTCCGAGGGCTGTCCCCTGCCTTTTCATTCGTTTCTACGTTTAGTTATTTCTCTTTTAAACCAGTTAGTCGTCCTCAATATACAATGTTATTCATTACGAAGCAGTCTGTGCTGCGAAGCGGGCTTCGCTGCGAAGCGGTCTGCCATGCTTAGGATGCTTGCTCTACCGGTGTCACAGTAGGTTCGACAGTAGCAAAGCATCTTACCAACCGGACTTCCCCTCCGTCCAATCTAATACCCAAGTTGCGGCGGCTCCGGGGGGTGCAGAAAAACACTGGCGGACGGAAAACACTGGCGGACCGGGGCGGGCGGGCACGACGGAAGTGGGCAATTAATTGAGCAGCGGTTCCCGATTGGGGGGCATTTATTGCAGGAGTCAAAAATGTGGTAGTGGTGCAAGGGCGTATAGCTTTGACTAAAAATTTTCCTGGCCGTCGTCTGCTGGCCGTCCGCTAGCGTCCTTCCGTTACCCCTTTCAGAAGAGTTTCCCCATTTAATTGGGCGATTCCAAATTGGAGTTGCGAAAACCTTCCCCTTTTCTCTTTTCGATCACCACGTACGAAAAAGGCAAGATTGCTTCTTTGGGCTATATAAGCTATATAACGACAGTAGCAGGATCATGAGTGACATCAAGGAAGAGACCGCCAACATCTCGAGCGCCCCAGGCGGCCCGGCCGCCGCCGCCGACGCCGCCCCGGCCCTCCAGCAGTCCGGCAACGCCACTGAGGGGGACTCCGAGGACAACGCGTCCAAGGGCGGCGACGCCGGTGCCAGCGGTGCCGGCGCCGGCTCCAAGCGGGAGCGCCGCAAGATCGAGATCAAGTTCATCCAGGAGAAGTCGAGACGCCACATCACGTTCTCGAAGCGCAAGGCCGGAATCATGAAGAAGGCCTACGAGCTGTCCGTGCTGACGGGCACCCAGGTGCTGCTGCTCGTCGTCAGCGAGACCGGTCTTGTCTACACGTTCACGACGCCGAAGCTGCAGCCGCTCGTCACGAGACCGGAGGGCAAGAACCTGATCCAGGCCTGTCTGAACGCTCCTGAGGAGCCTTCCGCCGAGGAGGAGGAGCAGGTTGCCGCTGCCGCCGCTGCCGCCCAGCAGCCGGGCGCCCAGCAGCCTGGCGTCCCACAGCAGGTGCCAGGCCAGCAGCCTCCACACCCACAGTCGCAGCTGCCTCCACCACCACACCAGAACCAGTACGGCGTCCCTATGGCCGGCGGCTACTTGAACCCGGGCGACCAGAGCAGCTACTACATGGGATTTAACGGCAACCAGGGATATAACTAAGGGAGTGGTGGGGACTCTCTGAGTATGCGGTGATATCCAGAATGATCGTGTGTTAGTCTGCTAGCCTGCTGGGCTGCAAGCCTTCTCACAGTATTCTTCTGCATATTCTTCAGCATCCCCTTACCACACGGAGCCAAGACTGAATGTACTTTAACTAACTGAATCTACTGTACCTACGTGCAGATCTACCTGTACAGACCTATCCAGGCCTCCGATCCACTCAAGCCTTCCCAATCCCACCTATCAACATACCTTCGTCTGTTGTTGTTTATCGGATCGGACGGCGCTTGAAAAAATTCCTAATCTGGAGCGAGGGTGTGGGGCTGGCCTGGGGCTAGCCAGACGGTATTCAAGTCACACCGTATTTCTATTCCTGCTCAATAAAGTCCAGAATGATCTCCGTGATCAACTCCGAATCGTTCGGGTACTTCCGGCCTTTCGCCAGCATCTCCTCGGCCTTCGCGTCGTCCAAGCTACCCGTCTCCTTTCTGGACGAGATCAGCTTATTGACGGCGTCCGTAGGGAACTCCGGGTGACCCTGGAACGTTATGGCACCTTTCCTCTTGTAGAGACCCTGGCACTTGCAGATATCAGTGGCACCAACGACGCTGAACCCACTCTTCAAGTTGGCGGGCCGCACGACGATGTCCTGGTGCGACTCGGAGATGTTCAAGGCAGTTTTGCCAGCGAGCCGCTGCGAAAAGTCCGCTTTGAACTCTCCCTCCAGCTCAATTGGAGTCACGCCCATCTCCCAGCCGGCCGGGTTCTTTTCCACGGTGTATCCGAGGGCCCGTGCGACGATCTGGTGACCAAAGCAGATTCCCACCACCTTGAGATCGAATTCGCCGGGTTTCTCCTGCTCCGCAAAGATCTCCTCGAGCAATTGCTTCACGTCGTTGATGAACGGGATATCGTCGTTCGAAGAGCACCGCGAGCCCGTCAGGTACACCGCAGAGAACCCACCAGCCTTCAGCTCGGCCATGCTAGGTAACTCCCGCTTGCCAAAGGTGTCGTACTTGACGAAGTCGTAGCTGGCCGCGCGACTGCTCTGCTTGAACATCTCGATGCCCATGTCGCCAAAGTCCCCATAAGGATCCTTCAGAGCCGGTACGATGCCATCGAGCACCAAAACAGCGATCTTTGTCATGGCCCTTAGGATGGATAAGTCGGTGAATTAGCCGGGCGCTTAACTTGGAAAAAAAAAACCACAACTCCGAATCTGAGGCCGAATGCGGTAGGAGTGGCAGGAACGAGGCGTGATCGGAGGCCTCGGGAGGAGACCAACGTGTCTTCTGACAGTCGTGGACTTGTGATGACTGACTAGAGTGTCTTTCGGATGTTCAGGACAATATCGTTGTCAAAAAAAATAAAAAAAACGTTGTAGAATCATGGGTATAATTCTCTTGGCTAATCCCTTCAATAAGAACGCACTCGACAGAATACAGGGGCGATGAAAGGACGCCTTGACTGATCTGATCTGTGGGGAGTAAATGCCATTTTTTAGCAGCCATAACGCCTCTTAATCGCCCATTCTCCGATCACAGCGAGAATTCAACCCCACCGCCCAGCATGCTATGCTCGGTAGGGCGGTGCGGTTGCTCTGGCGCCAAGATCTGGGCTGTACTGCGGGATTTTTTTTTGTTGAGGCGTGGAATCGGCAGGATTGGGTGGAAGGGAAGGAAAGAGGGAGGAGGAGGAGGAGGATGAGGAGGATGGGAGTTTGCGTGGTCACTCCTTGAGGATCCTCGTGCATGTTCAAACGAGGGTGGTAAGACATATCAAGCAAGTGGGCCGCCAGGAATTTAACTCTCTCTGGCGTACCTCCCCATGACTCATGACTCCATACAATAACCTCTGCAGTTCGGAGACTGGGCGACCCCACAATTGGCAATTCCGAAACCTAACTGGGCCGTAAAGTGTACGAGGCATCGCACTCTGATAACCCAGCTGGTATCCTTAGAAGCAGCCACCGATAAGCTTCCTATAATGCTCGGGGATCTCCATCCCTAGTCGGCTCCTGCCCACTCCAGTCCCTCTCAGCGTCGCCAGCCACACTTCCCAAATGTGGGATCTCCTCGCGGCCTGCATTTTTCCCACTATTTCCGCGGCTTCGGGCATCGAAAAGTACGTTTTGGGCCAGTGAAAAAAAAAAAGAATAAAAACTTGAAAAATATGGATGCGGAGAAAACGTGACCTGCCAGCCAAAACCTACACTTCCAACTTTTATTCCATGTCGGACCTGTCGAAGCTCGTCGGCCGTATGAACCTCGAAGATAGGGCTCGTGCAGCCGTGCCACAGCCTATCGGTGTCTCCCGGTCGCCGCACGGCTCCAGCACCGCCGAGGTCCAAGCCCGGTTCGAGGAGGACGCTAATATGCAGTTAAGTCCCTCGAGTGTTTCGAAGCTCAACAAGTTCTTCACCGATGGCCCGCAGGACGAGGCGTTCACGCTTATCAGCCACCGGTCGGCGCCAAATGGCTTCAAAGTGGCCGCAGTGCTCTCCGAGCTCGGATACCCGTACCACACGATCCTATTAGACTTCCACAAGGGGGACCAAAAGTCCCCGGAATTCCTCACCATCAACCCGAACGGCCGGGTGCCTGCCCTCATCGACCACACCGACCTCGACAAGCAGGTGGCCATCTGGGAGAGCGGTGCCATCATCCTGTACCTCGTGCAGAAAAAGCTCAAGGAGGAAGGGATCTGCCCGGCGATATGGTCGGACGACATCGTCGAGCAGTCCCAGATACTCTCGTGGCTGTTCTTCCAGATATCCGGCCACTCGCCGATGATCGGGCAGGCTCTCCACTTCAAATACTTCCACTCGGTGCCTGTCCCGTCCGCTATAGAGAGGTACACCGAGGAGGTGCGACGGGTCTACGGCGTGCTCGAGATGGCACTGTCCGAGAAAAGAGAGGCACTCATCATGGAGCTCGACCAGGAGAATGCCGCTTCATACTCCGCAGGGCTCACCCCGCTCTCGCAGAGCAGATACTTTGACACCCCGGTCTGGCTCGTCGGTGACCGCGTCACCATCGCCGACCTCTCCTTCGTCACCTGGAACTACGTCGTCGACAGGATCGGCGTCGACCTCAAGGCCGAGTTCCCAGAAGTTTATAAATGGACCAAGCACATGATGCGCCGTCCAGCGGTGTCACGGGCACTGAGTGGGAACGAGTAAGGGATGTATCTAGCTATCTATAAAATGTATACTACTATGGGGAATAGATGGAGGCAAAATGAAAGAGTCCCATCCCCTCCCAGGGACTCGTCCCTCGCAGGCTAGTTTAAATTTTTCTTTGCTGGTGTGTGAAAAATTATAACCTTCACTAGACCCCTCAAGATGGCATCGACGGACCCTAAATCCAGGGCCAAGGACGCCATGGTGCAGAACGATGCGCTGAGAATGATGGGAATCAAGAAGTTGAAGATCCCTTCACCAAAATGGCTCGCCTTCTGGGCGACTTTGTCGGTGGTTCTCGGCGGAATCGCCTTTGACAAGTGGGCCCAAAAGCAGCAGAGACGCAAGTACATGGAGCTCGTCAAGCCGCTGGGCGACGCCAAGTTCGGCCCGGAGCAACTTCCAAGGAAGATTAGAGTGTATGCTGCGCCGCCACCGAACGACTACCTCGCCGAGACCGACAAGTACTTCAGAAGATGGGTGAAGCCAATGCTGAACAGCGCCGGAATCGACTTTGTGATGATCACGGAGGACAGGCAGGGTAAAATCAGAACGGCCGTTGCCGAGGACATCAGAAAGTTGCGCCGTGCCAAGCTTGGCCTTCCTGACGAGGATCCGAACAGAAAGAAGGCCAAAGAGGTGGTTAAGGAGGAGGAAAAGGAGGAGTCCGATAAGAAGCACGAGCCGCTCAAGATCGGACCCAGCTTTTCGATGGCCACCAACTTGACCCCTGTGCCGCCCGTGGACGCCGACGGTGCCGCCGAGGCCCAGGAGCTCAAGAAGGTCGCCGACCTGTACAACCCGTCGGACGTGCTTGGCGTGACGAAGCAGTTTGAGAAGCTCCCTGCGCTGAAGATTGTGAGCGAGGACTCGCAGGCCGTTGAGCCTCAGGAGGCCGGCGGCATTCTGTGCATGGGCCGCGGCGCCTACAAGGAGTACATCCACGGCGTCCACGAGGGACTCCTGGGACCTCTGTACGAGCCAGAGCGTCCTCCACGCCCCGAGCCGGAGCCACCGAAGCCGATCGAGGAGATGACCGAGAAGGAGAAGACCAAGTGGGAGAAGGACTTGGCCGAACGGAAGAAGGACGAGGCCGACAGACCGCCGCTCCCGTACATCCTCCCCGAGGACTACTCGAACTGCGAGCTGGCACCTGAGCTGGACCTTGCGCACAACCCTAGGGACGAGAACGGCGTTCCCTACTTCTTCCTGCAGCCTGTGCAGGAGATGCGGATCTACAATGTGAGCGGCTTTTCGCGGCTGCCCGACAGGGTGATGCGGTTCTACACTAAGCGGAGCCAGCAGATCGACTACAACGAGCGGCTGTACGGCCTCGTGCAGAAGAAGTTCCACAAGTTCATCGAACGGGACATGGAGCTCGGTGCCGCCGAGGAGGAGGACTGGCCGGCCAAGTGGAAGGCCAAGAGCAGAGAGAACGGCAGCGACTGGTGCCGGGACTTCTCCGGAGACGACCGGGTGCAGTCGCTGCTGAGCGTCTACGACAAGATCCCGATTGACCTGCGGGACGTCCGGCTCCCTGAAAAGAAGCCGGAGGTCCGGGAGAGAAAGCCGTGGGTGAAGTGACGGCTACGTGTGTGTATACCTGTAAATAGGAAACGTTTCATTCGTTTTTGGTTTAGTCCTTCTTGGAGGCATTTGCAGCTGCCTCATTGGTCGTGCCCTGGCCCCAGTTGATCTCGAGCAGCTCCTGCGGGTTGAGGTACTCGGAGATGAACCTGAGGTTCTCGTTTCTAACCTTCTGGACCTCTGGGCAGTCGTAGCCGCAGAACTCGATCACCTCCTGCGGCGGGATGGTCTTACGGTGGTCTTTGAAGACGAGCTTTCCGATGCTGATGCAGTGGACCTTCTTGGCGGTCTTGAACACGGTCAGAGTGAAGATCCACTTGGAGTCCCACGTGAGGATGTGGGACTCCATCCAGTACTTCTGGAACGGAGCGATCTCGCGGAGGAAGTGCAGGCCTATCGAGCCGAGCGCAACGTAAGGGACCCGGCCGTTGTTCTTCTTGCGGAAGTCGATGAAGTACGGATAGAACTTGGAGAGCATGACCTGGGTGCGGGCGAGGTCGAGCTCGGTCTGGTAGGTGGCATTGTTCTTGTGGAGGCCGAAGAAGTCGCACTCCATTGGGCAGCAGTACGTGTAGTAGAAGGCCGGGTCGAAGAGCCGGGTGGGCCGCTCTTTGGTGTCCTCGGCGAACTTGGCGAGTTTCTTAGGGGAGTTCTGGAGGCCGATCCATTTGATCGGGATGGCGTAGAAGCGGATAAAGTAGACCAATGGCAGATACTTGATGGAGGTGGCGCAGAAAAGCGCCAGCAGGACCCAGAGGACGGTGCTCATTTTTAGGTGCAGCTGAAAAGTCTATAGCTTTAAGCTGCGCTAAGAAAAAACGTCAGCGCAGGCAGGGCAGAAGCAAAAAGATCGGGCGCTGGTGCGCGGCAGGAAGAGGTCGAGCCCAGCGAGAAAAAATGCACCCAGCGACACCGCGGAAACCACCCAGCCTTGGCCGGCCCAGAGAATTACACCGTACAGCAAGGGTGTATTCTCATGCAGCATACGATCGCAGGGGACGGCGCCTCGAGGGGAAACTGGTGCCAGTAGGCTGGAATATGTGCATATGAGAGCCGCCAGCAGGACGACTACCGGCGGCTACCGGAACAGCGGCTACCAGATACGGGCTCCCGGTGCTCTTTTCAGTGCTGGAGGCAGCGTATGGTCCGTCAACGGGACGATATGTGCATACTCCAAAAGACATAGTCGGTGTCGAGCGATACATCTGCTAAAGGCACGACGAGGGCGGCAGAGGGACCGCAGAGGGACCGCAGAAGGACGGCATAAGGCTAGCAGTGCACAGCAGACTTGCTATGAGAGATCAGCGAGCTGCCCGCCCAGATGTCCCTGTGGCGGGCCGGGGGAGCTAAACCGGCGAGTGCTACGAGGGGCAACGGGGCAACGGGGCATACGGGGCATACGGGGCAACGCGGCTGAGTAAACCGGCCCCATCTCCCACCAACGGTGTACGTTTCCGAAGAGATGTACCGTAAGTCGGGCAACACATCAACCAGTGAGAGAAGGCCGGAAAAACTCTAATAATCCTCATGCATGAATGTCGGAAAGGAAAAATTTCTGATTGAGACATTTCTTTTTCCTTAGTAACCTGAAAAATGGGCCTAGACGGAGTCGGTCAGATAGTGGACGAGCCGGCGAAATGGTTGTACGAGCCAAGTTTGCGTCAAGGCGGTGAAACAGAATGGAATGGCGGAAGTTGCCGACCCATGCTATCGTACGTCAGGCTGGGTGCTGAGTGGCCTCTAGGCCATTGGGCCTCGGGCACTGGGCCACTCGGTCATGTGGCTGCGCGAGTGGCTTAACCAAACCGTCAGGATCCTATATGTTGTAATGCGATGATATATTTCTTGTATCCTAGTAGTATACATTGCTGCCCACGCAGACACGGAGTAAATAGATGGATGGAAAAAGGAAACAGGGGGAGGGTGATGTCAAGGGGGGGAGACGAGTAAAGGAGTGGGAGGGGTAAGTGAAGAGTTCCGGATCTGGTTCCGGGCTCTATAAGGTGCAAGATCAGCGACCCTTGTACGAGTCGCTGAAGCGGTTGCACATGCAAAGACAAGTTGGCTTAGTGCTTCTTGTGGCTGGCGTAGTTGACGATCTTGGTGCACTGGCCGTTCTCGATGTGGTTCTTGAGCCAGTCCTGGACGCTCTGGAAGTACACGCCGCACTCCTTGCAGTGACCGCTCACCTTGGAGCGGTCGCTCTTGAGCGTGTTTGGCGGGTACTTGAAGTGGATCGCCTTGAGGTGGTTCTTGTAGGTGTCGCAGCGGGTGAAGTAGCCCGTCTGGTGGCAGAGCTCTGTAGAGCCTGCAACGGCCTGCTCGGAGGTGGAGGCGCCAACAGAAGCAGCCCCGGCAGCGCCTGCAGCTCCCGAAGTGCCAGGTGCGCCGGAGGTACCAGGGTGGAATGGACACTGGTACTCCCAAGCACCAAGCTTTGAGAGGTGGCACTTCTCATGTCTGATGAGGTCGTTGAGACGCTTGAACGCGCGCGAGCACGTCGTGCACGAGTACGGCTTCGAGTCCTTGTTGTGGATCGACTTGTGCGTCGTCAGGTTCGAGAAGTAGTTGTGGCAGATCGGGCACTCACGCTTCTTCCGGGTGACCGTGACAGTGCCGGCGGGGTTGCCCGAACCTGGGGCGGCAGTCTGTGGCATATCTGGACGACGTCTCTTCATGCGGTTCTGTGCGAGGGCCTGCTGCTGGGCTTGGGCGGCGGCAGCGGCGGCAGCAGCGGCCTCGTGCTGAGGAGGAGTAGGAAGCTGCTGAGGGAAGTAGCCGGCGGCCCCAGGGTAGTGGTAGTATGCCTGAGGAAGCTGGGAGGCCGTTGGTGCGCCGACAGGCTGCGTAGTGCCCTGCTGGCTGCTGTTGGTGCTGCCAGATGGAGATGGGTAGTTCATGGCTGGGAGCGACGAGTCCATGACGAGCTTGAAGATCGGCGGGAGGCCGCTCGGCTGAGTCTGCGGCACGTACTGCTGAGATGGCATCTGATACTGGGACTGCGCGTACATCTGGGCCTGGGCTTGAGCCTGGGCCTGGGCTTGAGCCTGGGCCTGGGCTTGAGCCTGAGCTTGAGCCTGAGCCTGAGCCTGAGCCTGAGCCTGAGCCTGAGCTTGCGCGTGAGCCTGCTGGTTAGGATAGCCCGTGGACAGCGGCGGGAGCATCACACCCGAGGCCGCATACGGCGCCTGTGCGGCGACAGAGCCCAATGATCCGAGGTTCGAGCTGCCGGAGGCGGCGGACATACCAGAGTCGCTTCCCTGGTGCTGGGCCTGCGAGGCGGCTGGAGCAGCTGGGGCACCGGGCTTGTTCACGCTGTGGACGAAAAGCGGTGGTGGGAACATCGGGCTCTGGTGGTTTATCGAGGGGGACCCGGCAAGAGACATGTACAGGTGAGGACGAGTTGGTTGGAAATAAACGGGTTGGAAGAGGGAGGTTTGGTGGAGATGGACCGGTTTTACTGGCTGGACGAAAGATTTGGGAATCAATTGGGGCGGATGGCGCAAGCGAATTGCTTTCTTTATATATAGCTGTAGATATACAGGCTCAGTCGGTGGGGCAAACGACGCAGGGTGAAGCGATCGCTAAAAAACTTTTCATGAATTTGCACAGATGGAGAAAAAGAAACGAGCCCCGTTCGCGGCGAGGGGGCTAGGGGGCAATGTGCGGGCGGGCGAGCCGCGGTCGGATCGCGGCGGACGGGAGGGAGAGGGAGTACGACTGGCTGTAAATTTCTTTTGTTTGCCCGTGTGTTTCTTTTTGTTTTTCTCTTGCCCTCCGGTCCTGCCCCCCTGTGTGGCTATTTAAAGAATACCGGAAAAGAAACGAGGGCGAGGGAATAAGCTGCCGCGTCGGGCAAGACCGGGCGGGTTCTCGGCACGCGGCGATAATGAGGCAAAAAAGGAAGATGGAGGAGGTAGCCTCCTGCTGGCCCGCTGGCGGGCCCGGCATGTTTGCGTGAGCCGTGGTGTGCGGGACAGTAATTTGCCAAGTTTTTCCCGCAGAAAACCGTTAGGCGGCGCGAGCGAGGCGCAGTCCAGAGCTCTGCATCGGGCAGGGCAATATGATTTAGAGAGAGGGTAGAGATGGGTGGGGGATGGTTGGTTGGATGGATGGATGGTTGGTTGAATGGATGGATGAATGGATGGGTTGATGGATAGACGGCTGGATGGGATGGGATGAGCCGATGAGATGATCTCAGACTGGCGACAAACGATTGCTTACACCCTTCGACTCCCTTGGTATGAGATCATCCCCCCAGCATGTGTACGAGGGGCACGCTCCAGTGGCAAAAAGACTGGCGTAGCAAACAGACGTACCAAGAGACACAATAACACACCACTAGAACTAGCCGGCCTGCCAAGGATAGGGTTCCCAGAGGCACATACGGCTTTCCCAGATGTACGTAAAAATTTTTTTACCCTTGTGCAGGAGGTCGGGGGGGAGAGCCCGGCGAGCAAGACGACACTGGGAAATGAGCCGGCATATGTTGGGAAGGCGGGCGGCTGGCTAGAGCCGCCAGCCAGGCGGCGATCGCAGAGGAGTAAGGCAAGGCCCTAGGATGGTTGATTATGGGACACACTGTCTAGCTAAGGTAACCAAGCACATGGCCGTGTCCGGTGGGAAGATTAGTGCACATACTGGCGCAACTCGCGTCCGAGTCAGAGACCGAAGAATAATAATGGCTTAGGATTGAATGAACCTGCGGGACTTCCACAGGCTGCGGAATGTATTGTGTTGGCCGGAGGTTGGGTCCACAAGCGTGTATCAGCATTAGTAATGGCCACACAAGGCAAGGCGCGGCAGAGAAGCAATGGAGTGGTGCCGATCGCGAACCGAGGTGAGCCGAATGTGGGCCAGGCCGTTCCAGGGCCGTTCCAGGGCTGCCCCAGGAATGCCTTCGTACTACCCGATTCGTGTTCCGAGGCGACCCAATTGCGCTTTCAAGTGCCATTGGAACGGAAAAAGAAGTCCGCACTCTACGATAGCGAGAGCGGCATGACCGACAGAGCGCCTGCTGCCTGGCACCTGCGTGCCGTGCTGCCTGGCGCCTGCCGGCTGCCTGTCTGACTACATGCCAGGCCGTTTTGACACGTAATCTCGACGGCGGAGGGCGGCATTGACAACATTGATGACAACGTTGTTGACGAGGGTGATATCACCGTGAAGTGGCACATATGGCTACTCTAACGATCCTTCCGACCTGCTTTCCCCATCGCTGGTCCCAGCCTTGACCTGGGACCGGTCTGCCTTGCGCGCCAGTCGCCCGTGGCCTGTCACGTTTCTTTTTCTGAAATCACGTTTCTTTTTGTATGATTCACGAGAGCCGTGGCAAAATGGGGGTCGGGCCTTCCAAAAGCTGGCGCGAGGCAGTTTCGCCCAGCCTGCCAGCCAGTCTGCCAGCCAGCCTGCCAACCAGCCAGTCTGCGCAGCTATCCCACAGCAGCCCGACTGGACAGCGGCACCAACCGCCCGGTCGTGCTGGCTGCATGGTGCGGGCAGATCTTGCCGACACAATGGAGTAGCCAGCAGGTATTTGCACTCGTCCGGCATTTCTAATGTGTGTGTGCTGAGGGGGGGCTTTTTTTTCCCAACAATGAGATGCTAGTTCGAATGCAAAAATTGCCGAGGAAGCGCCTGCCAGCCTGCCAGACTGCCCCACGCTTCAATCTGTCTTCAGATCTGGTCTTTGCTTGGATTGAGTGGGGTCAGACTCGAGCCCGCCCGTCTAGACGGCAATGTGATTGTGGGCACATTCCGGTATTGGAATCACCACCGAATGCCCGACCTTTCGAGATCACCAGTTTTTGGGGGTGTACACATTGTTCTCTTGCGTCAGGGGGAGGGGAGTGTGGGGAATATTTAGCCAATGAGGCGGCGCGACCTGGTAGGCCGCAACGGCCACGGCGCGTGAGGCGGGCGGGGGTGAAATTCGGAATAATTTCAAAAATTGCGCCTCCCGGGGGAGGGCAGGGGATGGATTCAAACGTGCGGATCCTTGTAAGGTGCAAGAGCGATGACACACGTGAATGTCGATGTATGGCGGCTGAGTGTCAGCATAAGTGTTGCTGGGATATGGAAGGGTATGAAAGGGGTGTTTGGACTGGGAGTGTGCAAGGAAGCTGTTACGCGTCACTCCTGACTCGTCGGACTGCGAGAAGTTTGGGCCTATGGCTCAAATGCGAATGCATCAGCACTTGGACATTACAAGGAGAGTCGATTGTGAGGCAAACACAAGGGACCCGATGCCAGACGAGTATCGTAAGCTCGACCACAGCGCGTCCCGTCGACCCGGCGCGTCGACACGACGCATACAATACTTATGAGCCGAAAGGAGCCGGCTTGCCTGCTGCGCAGAGTGACGCAGAAGGTGCGCCTAAGTACTGGCGGCGCTTCCCCATTATTTGTGCAATCAATGCGTGCCTGTGTGTCATCGCGGTATGGAGCGCCAGCTAGTTGATGGCACAGTAGAATTACTTTGCTTTTACAAGGAGGGGCTTAGCCATCTTGAGCCTACTGCGATCTGTTCACGGCGCTCGTCGGTGATTGCACTTTTATCCGCCCTAAATAAAGAATTCAATAATGGGACTCAGTAGATCACCACTTAGTGCCAGCCGGCTTATCGAGGAGGCTGCTGAAATGGTCGTATGGCGAGGCTTACTGAGACGGTGCGTTAGAGCACGTCTCGATGCCGTCTAGCGCCACTTGGCTGTGGATGAAATTCTGCTACAGTGCTCTGCGTCTAGGAGGAGAGGGTGGAAAAGGGAGGAAGGCCACATGGCGGTGCGGGAGTGGAACGGTGTTTCAACGGATAAACGACATGTTGCAGATGGAGTGGCTGTTGGGTAGGGACTAAGTCAATGAGAGATCGGATCTGGGATAATGGAGGGGAGGATACCTTGAGCCAGGCAATGGAACCGTTCAGAACTAACGGGAACGATGGGCCATTAAAGGCGGCACCTGACATTCTCTGATGTAATTGTGCGGGTGAGAGAGGAAACCCGTCCCTGAGGGAACGGAATTTGGATTTAGAGAGAGAGTGTGTGTTGAAAAAAAAGACTCGAGAAAGGATAATGTGAGAGACGAGAGGGGGACGGGACCCCTACGGTCTCGAAGCTTTCTCGGGCTACCTAATCGGGTAATATACGAAGCCTTGGATCTGGGCCTCGGACAGCCCTTGGAGCGGGCGCGGGCGCGGGCGCGGGCGTGGAGAGAAACAGAGTGCGAGAGGGCGCCCAAAAGTTTGTGTGTTGGTGTGTGTGTGTGTTTTTTTTTTTTTCAGTTGCGAGGCCGCCGGCTCAGGGATCGCAGGGCTGGTTAGGGGTGAAGCCGGACGGAACCTCGGAACGAAACCCATGCCGTAGTGTAGGATATCCTGTGGGTGATACTTGTTTCTCAAGGGTCGTCAGTCTATTCTGCCAGCTGCCGTTGCATTGCATTCCAGCGCATCCGAGTCCCGTCTGAGTCCCGTCTGAGTCCCATCCCATCCCATCCCATCCATTAGGACCCTACAATTGATTGCAGTTTCAAGACCCGTGCGTGCCCGCACGGCTACCTCCGGCTGGGACCGCCGCAGGTTTTCCAGGCCTGTGCGTGGTTCGTGGTTCCTGCAAATAACCTTGCTTTCCTCAGGCGCGAAAGAGAGCAGTGAAAAGCGGGAAGCCCGGGGAAAATTTTGTTGACCTGTTTTCCACCACACATGTCTTCTGAGTCTGTTGCCGCCGCCGCCGCCGCCGCTGCGACGAACGTAGTGTCCCCCGCCTCCGGCGCCCTCGACACGTTCAATGCAGCACTCCCGGACTGGATCCAGTTCGGCGTGCCCTCGTTCGAGCACCCGTTCGGCCTCCAGCTCTGGCCGATCTTCAACGAGGCCTTTGGTAAGGTCGAAGGCTATCCGGCCGACGACTTCCGGTTCATCAAGAACGTGACGTTCATGGGCTCCGCCAAGGAGGGACTCACGTTCGTCGCGTTCTACTACTTCACGATCTTTGGCTTGCAGTACCTGATGCGGCAGCTGGACGCGAAGCCGCTCAAGCTGACGGCCCTCTTTGAGCTCCACAACCTGATCCTCACGACGATCTCGCTGTGGCTGCTGCTGCTCATCAGCGAGCAGATCATCCCAATGGTCCACGATCACGGCCTGTTCTGGTCGATCTGCGCCAAGGGCGCCTTCTCCCAGAGACTCGTCACGCTCTACTACCTGAACTACCTCACCAAGTACCTCGAGCTGCTCGACACCGTCTTCCTCGTGCTCAGACGCAAGAAGCTCAAGTTCCTCCACGTCTACCACCACGGCGCCACCGGCCTGCTCTGCTACACGCAGCTCGTCGGCCACACCTCCGTCGAGTGGGTCCCAATCACCTTGAACCTCGCCGTCCACGTCCTGATGTACTGGTACTACTTCCTCTCCTCGCGCGGCATCAAGGTCTGGTGGAAGCAGTGGGTCACCCGCTTCCAGATCATCCAGTTCGTCATCGACCTCGTCTTCGTCTACTTCGCCACCTACACCTTCTATGCCCACAAGTACTTCGACGGCATCCTTCCTAACCTCGGAACCTGCTACGGCACCGAGGATGCTGCTGCCTACGGCTACCTCATCCTCACCTCGTACCTCTTCCTCTTCATCTCCTTCTACATCTCTGCCTACAAGTCGCCAAAGGGAAAGAAGCCGGCCGCCGCCCCAGTCGAGGACGCTCCATCGACTGGAGAGTCCACGGCCGTTCCAAAGAAGGCCACCAAGGCCACCAAGGCCACCAAGGCCAAGTCTAGAAAGGCCTAAATGTCCCAAGACACCAGAGTGAACAGGGAAGTCTCCTAATTATAGATAGACTTGGAGGCGTCCCCATTACCTCCACCACCTCCACCACCTCCACCATCTCCATCATTTACTACCTCCTCCTCACCCCCTATGTATTACGCGTGTACTCACTCTTTCGCGTCTAATGAAAAAAAAAAGATCATTAAATTCAGCTCCACACAATATAGACAGCATGGACCTCTACACGACGCTATCACCGTGCGGTCCGCAGAGCGACTATGACCTGCAACTGGTCACATTAAACGATGAGATCATGAAGGTGATCGAGGAAGGCACCGAGAAGATCTACATCAAGGCGCCCGCGACCGATTCCGGCTACCCCGTCGTTTGTACAAAGAGCAAGACGTTCAAAGTGCGGCAGCAGAACCAGTCTAACTGCGTGATGCTGCTGAACATGGAGAAGTACGGCGACAACACTGTCGGTGAGAGCTTTGACAGTTTTACCTCGCGGCTCATTCTGGAGGACGTCGAGCCGACGCTGCCCGTCGAGAAGCTTCCGAAGCTGACGAGTCTGGCGCAGCTGGCGCAGCAGGCGCAGCTGGCAGAGCAGGGCGACGCCGGGTCGTACTCGATGGAGCAGCTGTTTGCGGACTCGGCGTGCTCGGAGAAGGAGTTTGAGACGCTCGTGCCACAGAACCACGTTATAGAGTACCAGGGCAACTGCTACGTTGTGGATGACGCCGTGGTAACGGCGGCGCTCGAGAAGATGCTGGACGCGCTGATCAAGCACTACATAGACGGCGGGTTCGAGATTGAGATCATGGACAAGCTGGAGGCGATCGAACTCGCAGAGGCTCGGCAGGTGTGGGCAACCAGTGAAGGCGCACTTCCGGCGCAGTTGGTAGAACTGTGCGTGTCAAAGTTCATCGACGGCAGTGGCCGCTTGCAGCACGACAAGGTTCTGCGGCAGTTTGGCCTCGAACTGCTCAAGAAGGAGCGGGACCTGAAGAGGGACGACTTTATGATCAACTTCAAGCTGAAGCTTCCGTTCAACTACACGCCGGAGATCAACCTGGCCCGGTGCATGAACGGCCTGTTCTTCTCGTACAACGACGGCAGCATGATCAGTTACCTGGACGAGACGAAGCTGAGTGAGGACCCGGTGCGTCGGTTCCAGGAGCTGTTTGCGCTGAAGCCGCAGTGGCCCGTCGAAGAGATCGCTCCGTTTGTGCAGCGCATCAACCGCCGCGGGTCAAAGCCCGAGAAGTACCTGCTGAAGTACTGCAAGGTCCGGCGCCATGGCAAGGGCCATGTTGCGACTGCCAGGTAGGCGGTAGGCGCGAGCGCAGAAGCAGAACACAATTGCTTAGTGATGGTGCCTTCTGGTGCCTTCTGGCGCCATCGCTTACCAATTGAGTGCACAGCCGCGCACAGTTTTTTTTTCACTTACTCAGCACCTCCGGCACCCCCCCCCCCCCACAGCAGCAAGCGGTGCGGTGCGGTGCGGGTGCGGCGCTTCCTCCTCCTCCTCCCTGCCCTCGTCCCATATATAAATATATGCGAGGAGCGTCAAGAAATTCGAGTCGAAGATACCACACACCTTAGGAGACTTCAATCGTTCCCATTGCTTCAATTGCCATGACCAAGGTTGCCATTATCATTTACTCGCTGTACCAGCACGTGTCGACGCTGGCCGAGCAGGTCAAGGCCGGTGCTGAGGCCGCCGGCGCCCAGGCCGACATCTACCAGGTCCCAGAGACCCTCCCAGAGGAGGTTCTGACGGCCATGCACGCTCCACCAAAGCCGGACTACCCAATCGCCACTGTCGACATTCTCAAGGAGTACGACGGTTACATCTTCGGTGTCCCAACTAGATTCGGCAACATGCCAACGCAGATCAAGTCGTTCATCGACGCTACCGGCGGCCTCTGGGCTGCTGGCGCTCTGTACCACAAGCCAGCCGGTGTCTTTGTGTCGACCGGCACTGGCTCCGGCCGTGAGACCACCGTGCTGAGCACCCTGTCTACGTTTGCTCACCACGGCATTCTGTTTGTTCCGCTCGGCTTTGCCAAGAACTTTGCCGAAGTGACCGACATCAAGACCCCACACGGTGCCTCCGCCTGGGGTGCCGGCACTCTGGCCGGCGCCGACGGCTCGCGCAAGCCTTCTGAGAGCGAGCTCAAGATGGCCAAGATCCAGGGTGAGGAGTTTGTTGCCGCCATCGCCCCACTCGTCAAGGGACAGGCCAAGGCTGCCGCTGCCACCAAGGCTGCTGCCTCTGACAAGACTGCTGACAAGACAGAGGATGCTCCTGCAAAGACCGAGGCCGCTCCTGCCAAGACCGAGGCCAAGGCCGCCGCCCCTGCTGCCAAGGACGCTGCCCAGAAGCCAATCCAGGCTGTCAAGAAGGCTGTCGAGACTGCCAAGGCCGCTGAGCCTAAGAAGAAGAAGGGCTTCTTCTCGAAGCTTCTGAACAAGCTGAAATAGTTACATAATACAGAGTCATAGGCTACACTTAGTGGATGAGTAGAGTAAATAGGTGTCTACGTGTCTACGTGCACACCTTTCTTCGGTCAATTGACCTTATTCATCACGGAAGAGCAAGGTGCATCGAGCCGTGCCGTGGGGAGGCAGTGAAAAAACCACAGTTTTTGCAAGCCCAAACCGAATGAGCCGAGCCGGGCAGACCGAAACTGCAGGAAGGATCTGGATGGAACTCCCCCCCCCCCCCCCCCCCCCCCCC
>JADIOY010000201.1:0-18621 GCA_018344475.1 Xiuguozyma silvatica | reverse complement strand
GAGTGAGAAGAGGTTACTATGGGAGCAGTGGCCCCAGATAGAGCTAGATACTGCTACTTCAGCGGTAGGAGCAGTCTCTCCTGCCCCTTCTTGGCCGTGTTCTGCTTGGCAACCACACTGATACGACCGCCTATGCTGCGCGAAAACTAACCTGCCCTCGACTTTCGCGCCCCAGCTTTTTTTTGGTGGAGCCCCAGCTTATCAGTTGTGGCACCCACACCCTCCCCCTCCGCTGCCGCTGCTCTGCCCCCCTGCGGCTCCTGCCGCCCCGGGTCCCGGGACGGGACCCACAGGACCCACGGGACCCACATTTCTTATCAGCTCGGATGGATGACTATTTTATTTTCGTGTCGCCGGGCCGGATGAATGAATGCCTGGCTCGTCTATCTCTCTATCTATTACATATCCTCGACGTCGCTGTACTGGCCGTCCAGGTCTTCGTCTTCCGTAGTAAGCCCCCTTCCTTCGCCGTCCTCCTCGTCCTCGTCCTCGTCGACCTCCATCTCGGCGAGGTCGGACCCGCTGGCATCACTATCGCTATCGCTCTCGTCGTCGCTCTCCAGGCCGGCGTCGTCGATCTCCTCGACGTACTCCACATCCGCCTCATCCTCTTCCTTCGTAGCGTCCTTCTGTAGACTGTTCAGCTCGCGACGGGTCTCCATTCCTTCCGTCAGCATGCCAAGCTTGCCCTTCAGCTTCAGCAGCCGGCCAAGGTTCCGCGACCGCATCCGCAGGCTGTTCGTCAGCAGGTTGATGTCTGCGTTCAAGTGCGGCAGGCTGATCAGGTACGAGCCATGGTATATCAGAATGTACTTGACCCACGTCTCCAGCTGCTGCTGCTGCTGCCGGCTCCGAGATCCCTTGCCCCTGCTCAGCCGCTCGCTCAGCCTGTCCAACAGCGCCAGCACGTACGCCGTGTCCAGCTTCGACACGGTGTTCTTGATCACCGTCTCGTCTCTGTTGTTGTTCAGCACGCTCTCCAGCAGGCCGTGGTCGTTAGACTTCAGTGCCTGCGACAGCACCGTCGTCAACGAGCCCACCTGCAGCTTACCGCTCTTCTTCTTGACGAGTCCTTCGTCCGCACCTCTGTACTTCTCTGCGAGGTGTGCAAAGTCATCGTCGTCGTCGTCGTCGTTGTCGTCGTCGTCATCCTCATCGCCCTCACGGACATGATCTAGATCCTTGTAGTTGTTACCAGAGCTCACGATCGTGGCTCCCTCGTTGTAATGCTTAGCTGCAGACAGGTCCTCACCCTTGCGGCCTCTGCTCCGCGAGAGCGTCGAGTTCGGACGCTCCTTCTCGAGCTGTGTCAGTTCCGTGACGCTGTACTGGTAGACGCTGGCGGCCGGGTGCGACCACCACGTGACGTAGTCAAAGGTCAGGTAACTCGACTCCTCGAGCCACGCGATGTCCAGGTACTTGCTGTCGAGAAGCAGGTTCACGATGGGCAGTGGCTCATTCCGGTTAGGCCGCACAAGCTCGATGCTACCGTTAGACCGCACAGAGGCGGCGATACCGTTGGCAGCGGCAGCGGCGGCTCTCCGCTTCTTCTTCTTGGGAGAGGCGGCACCGTTGGCACCGTTGGCACCGTTGGCACCGTCAGCAGCCTCCTTGAATGGCTCGTTGAACACCTCGACGACACCACCTTCGGTCAGCGCCACAAACGCCTCCAGCTTGAACTCTTCGACTCTCTTCCACGAGATCGAGAGCACCGGGTTCTCGGTGACGAGCAGCTTGCTGCCGCTCTTCAGCTTGCCGTCCTCGCCCACGCTCAGCAAGTTGATGAACCGGTCGTTCTCGGCAGACACAGCGACGCAGCCGTCGCCGTTGTCGACGACGTTCTTAACGGACGTCACATAGAGACTCTTCGAGTCAACGACCTTGCCAGACTCTCTGTCAAACAACAGCGCAGAGTTGCTGAACAGAATGGCATACCGGTCGCTATAGTCCCAGATTTTGGTGACACCTTTCACCTCAATATTCCATTCCCCTTGCAGCGTCCAGCCGTCGAGCCCAGCGGTCAGCTGGTACTCGAGCAGGCTGCCACTGGCATCAACAACAAGCACTCTGCCGTACTTGGATGAGCTCACTCTCAGAGCCGAAATCAGCCGGTCCGTCTTCAACTCTGCCAGGATCTCGTTGCTTTGGACATTCAGCAGCTCGCACACGTTCGAGCCGACAAAAGTGACACCGACAACGTCCGCGCCGAGCCACTCGAGCTGGTTGACCTCAGACCTTACTCTCTTGTCGAACGGGTGCACAATGACCGAGCGGTCTGCGGTATCCTTACCCACAGCCTGGACTTTCAGCGTCTGAACATCCAGCGTTTGCAAGAGGTACGCAATGTGCTTGCCACTAGGGTCGAAAGCAGACTGTATAAGCGAAGACATCCTCTCTGGCTCTAGACACTATATGTAATCCCTTGAAGTCTCTCTATAAAAATATTTTTTGAATTTTTTTTCCCTCTCACTTCTCCAAGAGCGTCCCAAAGCGGAAGTCTGAAAAAAAAAAAAAAAAAAAACTTGACCAGAGTTTTTTTTTTGTGCACGCTCGAGGAAGAGAAACAGAAATAGGAGGAAAAAAAAAGAAACAACTGTGCTGCTTAGGTTCACTCGCATTATAAAAGCTCCAGGATCTCACCCGAAAACGCAAAAATAGTTCGCGAAAAGCCAAGGAAAAATAGTTGAAAATGTTAGAGCCAGGCCAAGAAGAGCTATCGCTGCCGAAGGCCACCGTGCAAAAGATCGTGGGAGAGATCCTCCCGCCAGATTACAGTTTCACAAAGGACGCCAGGGAGGCGCTGATAGAGTGCTGCATCGAGTTCCTGATGATCGTGAGCACGGAGTCGAACGACATCGCCGACAAAGAATTGAAAAAGACGCTGTCGACAGATCACGTGCTCCGCGCCTTGGAGGAGCTTGGGTTCGGCGACTACGTCCCGGCGCTGACGGAGTTCATCGAGCAGTTCAAGATCAACAACAAGATCAAGGAGAGACGCATCGGCAACAAGTTCCAGAGCTCCGGCCTGACCGAGGAGGAGCTGCTCCGGAAGCAGGAGGAGCTGTTCAAGGCTTCGAGGGACCGTCTGAGACAGCAGGGGAACTAGCCAAATCGAGTGCTCCTAACAAGCCACTTACCTACTGGTTCACACGGGTGGGTCTATACTATATCTAATTGTACATTATTAATGTGAGAATGACTAATTAATGAGACTTGCGAGCATCTGCTGCTGCTGCTGCGGCAGCTGGATGCCTGTCTGCGAAATGAAGGACTTGAACTCGTCGCCGATGTTGACGTTGTCGAGCGGCGTGTCCACGTTGAGCTCTGCGTACTCGTTGTCGTCGATGTCGAACTCCGGCTCCTCGCCGAACTCGATGTCGTCCAGCTTTCCTTCGTTCTCGAGCTTCATCAGCTGAATGCGTTTCTCGATGGCGGGCGGTAGCTTCTCGACGAGCGAAAGCAGCTTACCGAGCAGCAAGTCCCTGTCGATGCCAGGAACATTGGCGCGGATCAGCGACATGAGCGCCAAGATCTGTAGCTTCAGGTCAAACACTGTCGTGAGGTCCTCGTCGGACTGCTCAAACCAGGTGCCGATAAACTGTTGCAGCGCCTGAATCGAATTTCCGGCAAGGCGTGGAGCCAGATCCGGGCGCTTCATCAGCAGTGCAATGATGAGTCGGAGGTAGCTGCGGACAACGTCGGAAGACAACGTAGGGAGCGACTCAAAGATCGGCTTCAGCAGCGGGTCGATGATGGCATTCAGGTTCGTGCAGTTCAGCACGATCAACATCAGCAAGTCGAACGCAAACTCTTGCATCTCCTCGTCGCCGTCGGCGTTCTTGTAGAAGTCGAGCAATAACGTCAGCAGCCGCTGAACGTGCGGGTCGGTGTCGATAGGGACATCTTTGAAGCCGTAGTTGACCACAGTCTGGAAGTATGGACCGTAGTTGTCGAAGTACTCATAGCCGTAGTTCTCGAACGAGTCGAGCACAGAGCTGTAGATGCTCCACGTCTCGGGAGTCATCTGCTTCAGGACAAAGTTAGTCGTCTCGAGCAGGTCCATCACCTCAGTGAGGAACGACACCATTGCGTTGTCAAGCACGAAGTCGACGCTTGGCTTGAAGGTCTGGACGAGGTTCGAAGTGATTTCTCTCTGGCTGTTCATCGAGAGGACCATCGTTGTCAGCGTGCGCAAAAGCTGCGACAACTGCTGCTCCTTCTCGTAGTCGTCGCCACCAGTGCCGGATCCACCGTCGATGGCAGCAAGCAGCTCCTGGGCACCAGCGAGGAACTGGTTGTTCAAGTTCTCGGCGAGCTGTCTAGCAAACGGCTCGAGCTCCTTGGCGAATTTTAACACAAAGTCGTCCATGAGGACAGAGATCAGGTCGAGCTCGTACTCCGTGTTCATCTCGAGCAACAACTGCATGACCTGGGTCACCGTGGCGGATGTACGCTGGCGCACCGGGGGCAAGTTGTTCAAAGTGTTGAGGGCATTGATGCTTTCGAGCTGCAGCGGGACGTCCTCCTGCGAGGTCTCGACGAGCTTGCTGACCGTCATGCTGGTCTCGTCAAGCAGAGACATGTCTTTGAACTCGTGGTTGATGTCGGCGACAGTCTCACAGGCGATCGACTGCAGCCACTTGTGGTTGGTATCCTGAAGTGCAGGCAGTACAAAGAACCGGAATGCTTGGTCCATCTCAGGGTTCACCTTCACCATGTACGGCCAACTGTTGTTGAGGATCTTAAGTCCAGCCTCGGCCTTGGATGTATCCTTGGACTGGAAGATGTCCTGAACGGTGGCAAAGATGTCCTGTGCGACGTCCTGGAAGCGGAGGCGACAGAGCCAGTAGACAAATGCGTTGGATGCAGTTTCTGGGTTCTTGAAGTCAACAGAAAGGCCGGCAAGTGCGGAGTCCAGGTACCGGCGGATGTACTCTATAGGGTCCTCGTCAAAGGTGTCGATCTTACCCTGGGTAGTACTGAGCTTCGGCACGATGACGTGCTGAAGGATCGGCTTGACGTTAGAACGGATGTACTTCTGGTAGATGGAGTCGGACCGGATGCACTCTGACAGGAAGGTGACGAGGTAGTAGTGGCACATGTCGGTGAGCGGGTGGTTCTGGGGCAGCGTGAGGTAGGTCTGGAGGATCTTGGGGATGAACTGCTCAATGAGGACGTTGACGGTATTCTCGTCGAGCAAGGGGTTGTTCTCCTTGGAGTGGCGCTTCTTGAGGCGGTACAAGTTAGCAAAGCACCACTTCTGGCACTTTTGGAGCATCTGGTTGTTGGTGCTGTCCATCTTGATGAGGTTGAGCTGGTAGTCGACCCACTGGTCGAGCTTCTTGAGGTCTGTGACCAAATACTTTGGCAGCTGCGAGAAGGTGCAGAACTTGTAGATCTTGAGGATCAAGTAGAACATGGCTGCAGTGTGCGGGTCCTGTTGGGCGCTGGCCAGGTTGCTGCCGAGCATCTGTTCGTAGACGGGGAACTGGTCGGCAGCGATCGTGTCGATGAGCTGCCGGTCGTTGTCGAAGCAGTGCTTCTTGGCGAGCTGGTAGACGAGCGAGAGAGAGACGTATAGCTTGTCGACGCTGTTTGGATCGAGCAAGCTCTGGGAGGCGTTGTAGAGCCCCTCGTCCCAGGTATGGTCGAGGCGGAGAACCGTCTGGATGCAGTTCAGGAGCTGCTTGAACAGCGGCTGGTTGTCGAACGGCGAGACCTTTAGGAGCGACTCGATCAGCTTCGTCTTGATCTGCTCCTTGACGGGCTGGGAGATCTCCTGCACCTTGAGGTACTCGTTTGTGGCGCCGACGATGAACCAGGAGGCCTTGATCTTGTTCTTTGCGTAAGTAGCGGCAACAAGCCGGATCTGGGCGGGGACAGAGCCATCGGTGGCGATATCGAGCAGGTTCAGCAGGGATTGCGGCTGCTGGTCGGTGGACTCATTGAGAAAGCGCTCGGAGTTGGTTCGCAGCGCATTGTCTTCGGACAGAGTGTTGAGCAGGTGCTGCAACAGCTGGTCTGAGCTCATGGCAAAGTGGTGGATATGGGGTGAAAAATAGGAGGAAAAAAACAGAGTGCATTTATTGAGGGGAGAAAGAGAGAGCGTACTGGATAGAGTACTGGATAGAGTACTGGATAGAGTATTGGATAGAGTATTACTGCTATATTGCTGTCACTGTATTTACATGGTTAGTTCTTGTCATTGCCATCCTTGCCGTCCTTGCCGTCCTTGCTGGACTCCTGAGTCTGCATGAACTCGGACATGGCCTTGACGTCCTCCGGGCCGAACTCGATGCCGCTGTCGTGGAGGTCCTTGCCGAGCTTGCCAATGGCGGAGCGCACGTCGCTGTCCATGAAGATCTTCATCTGCTGCGTGACGGTGAGCTTCTTGATGTTGCCGCTGGCGTCGACCATGTCCTCGGGCTTGGGGATCAGGCCCTTCGAGACCATCAGGTCGTTGATGTTTTTGAGCTCCTGCATGATGGCAGGGTTGCCCTGGATCTTGCTGATGAAGCTGGCGACGCCGGGACTCGGCGTTGGGCCCGCGGTGGCGTAGGAGCGGGCGGTAGCGATGCCGATGGATCTCGTGGCCATAGAGAAGGCAGGGGTAACACCCTTAGCAGCGGATCTGGCGACGGAGGTGGCGGCAGAAGTGGTAGCCTTGGAGATCGTGGCAATAGCAGTGTACTGTCTGAACATGGTTGAAATTGACAGGAAGAATGTCTAGATTCCTGTGGAGATGCCGGACCGGGAGGGTATATATATAGAGTACGAAATTAAAAAATATAGTGCACCAAGAACCGCCCAGAATGCAGTCGAAGAATGCGGAGGGTGAAAAAAAAAACCGCTGTGTGCGTTGCGATTCTGCCAAGATAATCTGATAGCGCGGGGGGGGAGACAGGACAAGTGGGATTTCATGCATGGGAAAATCTGCAGGTATATATAGCAGTGTAAGCTAGTCGTTCCTTCCGAATTATACACACGATTCTCTCACCGAAATGTGGTCATATAGAGACCCAGTTGACGATGGACTCTGGGGCAAACCCACGGCCACGATCGACTGGTGCGAGGAGAACTACGTCGTGTCGGACTACTTTGCCGAGATCGTCAACGCCACAAGCAACACGATCTTTCTATTTATAGCGTACAAGATGTTCCAATGGGCTAGAGTGGACCGCCACGACACGATCTTCCAGGTGGTGTCGGTCGGCATGGGCATGGTGGGTGCCGGGTCTTGGCTGTTCCACATGACTCTCAAGTACGACTTCCAGCTGCTCGACGAGCTGCCGATGGTGTACTTCACGGGGTTCTCGCTGGCGTACCTGCTGGCGATCGAGCTGCCGCAGAAGGCGCGGTATGCTGCGTATGCCACTGCAGTCGCACTCATGACACTCTTCACGTACCTCTACTGCAACGTCTACCACAACCCGGTCTTCCAGGAGGTAGTGTTCGGTGCGATCACGCTGTCGCTCATCAGCCGCAGCGTCTGGACTGTGCGCCAGTACGTGCACGACGACGGGCAGAGGTTCCTCGCGTATGAGATTATGGTGCTGGGAATTGTGGAGTTCCTGCTGGGCTTTGTGTTCTGGAACCTCGACACGCGGTTCTGCTCGCGCTGGATCAGCTGGCGGCGCTCCGTGGGCCTGCCTCTCGGCCTGCTTCTCGAGGGCCACGGCTGGTGGCACTTCCTGACAGCGCTGGGCATCTCCCACTTTATCATCTACTTCGAGCTGCTCAACACCTGGTACAACAGCGTTCCAGAGCGCTACACCTTGCGAACGGTCTGCGGCGTGCCGTACAGAGTGGAGCTCACCACTCCGATGGAGGAGTCAGATAAGCGGCCGCAGTCTCAGTATCCGTGGAAGAAGGCGGCCGGAACTTCCAAGACTGACGAGGCTGACGAGGCTGACAAGCCTGACGAGGCTGACAAGACTGACTCGTGCACTGCATCTGGTGCCTCAACGACAGACAATTGAACACTTCTAAGGTTCCCCCGTTTAATCCCGGCACTCCCGTAGCTCCCACTCCCGCAGCTCCCACCCCAGCAGCTAACTCCGACGCACCCCACGCGGACACCCCCTCCCCCCCTCCCCCAATCCCACGAGAATCCCCACGAGGTTTTCCTGGGCCTGGGCCACGGGCTTTTTTTCACCCTTACACATGGCACTTCCGTTCTTTATAGAGTACCCGACCCAGCCGTTCGAAGGCTACTGGGGCCCGGTCACGGCCACAATTGACTGGTGCGAGGCCAACTACCTCTTCACGCCGTACGTTGCCGAGGTCGTCAACAGCTTCACCAACTTCGCCTTCGTCTTCCTCGCCATGCAGGAGCTCTACGGCGTCGTCAAGAACAACCACGGCCTGCTCTACATCTACATCTGCATCGGCTTTGCGCTCGTCGGCGTCGGGTCCTTCCTCTTCCACATGTCGCTCTTGTATGAGTACCAGCTGATGGATGAGCTGCCGATGGTGTACGTCACTGTTCTCCCGCTCGGATATCTGCTGGGCCTCGACAAGTCCCCCGAACAGGCACGGCTGTGGCACGTCGGCACCTTCCTTGTCACGGCACTCTTCACCTACATCTACATCTTCGTCTGGCGCGACCCCGTCTTCCACCAGATCTTTTATGCTGCCATCAATTTCGGCGTCATCTACAAGACGCTGCGTAAGATCAACGAGTTGATCACCGTCCCTGAGATCCGCACCTACGAGTACAAGATGTTGGCGCTGGCCTTCTCGCTTTTCGGATTCGGCTTCTTCGTCTGGAATATCGACAACATCTACTGCCCCTCGATCACAAACTTCCGCACAGAGGTTCTCGGACTCCCGCTCGGTGTCCTCACCGAGGGACACGGCTGGTGGCATATCTTCACGGGCCTAGGAATCTACTACTTCATCGTCTACAACCTGATCTTATCCACTTGGATCAGGGGCGTCCAGGACGACTACGAGCTCTGCTGGATGGGTCCATTCG
Source organism: Xiuguozyma silvatica (assembly GCA_018344475.1). NCBI lineage: Eukaryota > Fungi > Ascomycota > Pichiomycetes > Pichiales > Pichiaceae > Xiuguozyma > Xiuguozyma silvatica. Next base: position 9,644 of record JADIOY010000201.1, on the reverse strand, counting down.
CAGAGATCCGTCTGAAGGATGCAAAGGCTGCAAAGAAGACTGCAAAGAAGACTGCAAAGAAGACTGCCTAACAGATGTACCCTTTTTCGATCTATAAACTAAACTAAACTGATCCCGATCCCGATCCCGATCCCGCTTTCGACCTGGCTTCGACTTGCCCAACGAGGAACTTGTAGTTGTTGACGAGCATCGCCCAGGACGGGTTCTGCTCAACAACGAGTTTCAGTGCTCCGAAAAACTCCGCAAACCACGGCTGGTCCAGCACACTCGGGTCTTTCGTGGTCGCGAGGCAGACCGCCTTGGTCTCCTCGAAGAGGTAGTTGAACGGCACCGGGCCGGCCCCCTGGGTCAGGTGGTTCTGGTCGCCTGTGCCGAACGTCTGCTCCACAAACGATGGGAGCTGGTCAAGGTACTGGTTCGTGACGACCATGAGGTCGATCAGAGCGAACTTGATCTGGTCGATCTCACGTGGCACTGCGAGGTCGTCGCCGGAGGATGAAAGCTCAGGGTCCTGCACAAAGCCAACGATACACCTGTAGGTCTCCTCCGGAAGGGGCACCTCCTTGGCGTGTGTCTGGTAACTGAAGAGCAGCCGCTCGACGAACTTGAGGTTCAACTGGACGATCGCCTTGTAGATTTGCTGGAACCGCAGCTGGCCCATGGTGATTCTCAGCTGCGCAAGGAACGTCTTGAGGTGATATGGGGTGAAAAGCTTCAAGGTGCTGGTATCCGTGATCAGCTTGTTCATGAGCACGGTGGACTGCAGCTCGAGGTGCTTGAACTGCTCGTCGGCAGTGATCTTGGAGTAGTCGGATGCAAAGAAGGTCGTAAAGACCTCTGGCGTCTGCGCAAAGTTCAACAACGTTCTCTTGCTCTCGGGTGAGCCGATCGAGTTGCTCAGAACGATCAGCACGAGCGATCTAGCAAGCGGGACGGAGAACTGAGCCCACTTGGCAAAGTACGAGCGCAGGTCGTCGTTCTTGTTGGTGTCGTTGCACGACAAGTTCATGCCAGAATGGAAGAGCAGGGCACCTTCGGTCGGGTTTGGCCGATCGCCAAGCAGGTCGATCACCCGCAAAACAATCGACTGGTCGTTGCCGAGATCGAGGTGCTTGTTCCTCGTCGTCTTCTCGAACACCGAGAGGGCCGTCGGCCGGAGGTCGTCGCTTCCTTCGGAATAGATGTCTAACAGTACCTGCAGCTTCGCCACTGTGATCTGCGGCGTTGTGTCCTCCACGCCGGCCATCTCGTCGAGAACGTCGAGCACATTCTCGTTGATCTCGGCTGGATCGTCCAAGGTAATGGCGCCCAGCAAAGCGTCCCATGCGCCGTCCAGAGAGTCGAGGAACTTGGCACCCTCGTCATGCTTGTCGGCTGATCCAAGCGCAAAGTTCAGCACGGTGGCAGCGGTGTACGTTTTCACCTGGCTCGTCACTTCGGAGGCACTCAGGCTGGCCAGGAGATGCCCAAGGAGCGGGGCCGCGAAGGAGGTCTCTGCAGCCAGGCGTGCTCGGTTGTCCGTGTCGGAAACGTAGTTGGCAAGCACACGCAGCGCCTGCAGGTATGCCGGGGAGTCCCCGCCAATACCACCGGGGAGAGCAGCCCCGATCTGCTCGACCGTCCCGTGGAGCTTGGGGTCCTTCCTATATAGGGGCTCCCTGAGCAGATCGGCGAGATCCCCAAGATCCGCGGCCAATTGGGCACCGCCAGCCCCTGAACTGATTCCCAAAAGCGACCTCTCCACACCTGTAGCCGCCCTGCCAACTGGGGTGTCGCCACTGTCTATAGATTCGGGCATACAGGGAACGAATCAATGAATCAATGGTACTTATGATGTCAGGCCGAGGGCCCCAAAACTCCTGGTGAAAAATCCTAGTGACAAGTCCCTCCCCTCCTCCTCGCCCTCCCAGCGTAGTCCTCCCCCCAAGGCAGCTCCAGCATTGCCATGGCTGTCCCCTGGGCGTGCCCCTACCAAAATCTAGAACCTTCCGAAAAAATTTCATTTTTTCCCACCTTTTGCAAGACTTTACCGAAAAGGTACAAATAAGTAGCAGCGAATCCGTCCCAAAAAGTACCCTTCCCTCCCCCCTCAACTTCCTATCCACACTAACCACTTTAAGCATGTCTGTTAGCGTCCCATTCGGAGTCGACCTCGGAAACAACAATTCCGTCGTCGCCGTTGCCCAGAACAGGGGCATCGACATCGTCGTCAACGAGGTCTCGAACAGATCCACCCCCTCGGTCGTCGGCTTTGGCCACAAGAACAGAGCCATTGGTGAGTCTGGCGAGAACCAGAAGACCAGCAACCTCAAGAACACCGTCTCGAACCTGAAGCGTCTGCTGTCGCTGTCGACTGGCTCGGCCGACTTTGAGCACGAGCAGAAGTTTGCCACGTACAAGCTCATCGACCAGGACGGCAAGGCCGGTGCCAAGGTGACCTACCAGGGCGAGGCCCGTGAGTTCTCCTCGACCGAGCTCGTCGCCATGTACCTCAACAAGCTGAAGGACATCACCGAGAAGGAGACGAAGGGCAAGGTCACGGACATTGCCCTCGCCGTGCCTGTCTGGTACACCGAGGAGCAGCGCCGTGCCGCTGCCGACGCCTGCCTGATCGCCAACCTCAACCCGGTCAGAATCGTCAACGACGTCACCGCCGCCGCCGTCGGCTACTCGGTCTTCAAGAACGACCTCCCAGAGGACAATCCAAAGACCGTCGCCTTCATCGACATCGGCGCCTCCTCGTACACCTGCGAGGTGACCTCGATCAAGAAGGGCGAGCTCAAGGTGATCGGCACCGGCTTCGACAAGGAGTTTGGCGGCCGCGACTTTGACAGAGCCATCACCGAGCACCTCGCCGACGAGTTCAAGGAGAAGTACAAGATCGACATCAGAACCAACCCTAAGGCCTACGCCCGCGTCATGACCGCCGCTGAGAAGGCCAAGAAGGTGCTCTCTGCCAACACCTCGGCTCCAATCTCGATCGAGTGCCTCATGAACGACGTCGACGTCACCACCTCCCTCACCCGTGAGGAGTTCGAGGACCTCGTCAAGGGCCTCCTCTCGCGCATCCACGTCCCAGTCGATACCGCCCTCAAGGATGCCGGTCTCGAGGCCGCCTCTGTCGACTCGATCGAGCTCATCGGTGGCTGCACCAGAGTCCCTTCGATCAAGGCCACCCTCACCGAGCTCTTCGGCAAGCCGCTCTCGTTCACCCTCAACCAGGACGAGGCCGTCGCCAAAGGTGCCGCATTCATCTGCGCCATGCACTCGCCAACCCTCCGCGTCAGACCGTTCAAGTTCCAGGACAAGAACCAGTTCGACGTCACCTACACGTGGGACAAGGGCGCCGAGGACGAGGACCACCTCGAGGTCTTCCAGGCCGGCGACCTCTACCCAGCCACCAAGCTGATCACCCTGTACAGAACTGGTGACTTTGACATCAAGGCCAAGTACACCAACCCGGAGAAGCTCCCAGAGGGCACCTCGACTGACATTGCCACCTGGACCATCTCCGGCGTTGAGATCCCAGAGGGCGAGGACACTGCCACCTGCAAGATTAAGGTCAGACAGGACCCATCCGGCTTCTACACCGTCCAGGGCGCTTCTATCTTCCAGGAGAAGGAGTTCCAGGAGCTCGTTGAGCCTGCCGCCGACGCTGCCCCAGAGGCCGCCAAGGAGGAGGAGGAGCCAAAGATGGACTCCGAGGAGGAGAAGAAGGAGGACGCCGACGGTGACGCCGAGATGGAGGACAAGGAGGCCGCCGAGGCTCCAGCCGAGCCTGAGTACAAGACCGTCAAGAAGGTTGTCAAGGTCAAGGACCTGACCGTGACCTACTCTGGCCACGCTCTTCCAGCCGACGTTCTGTCGACTGCTATCGAGGGCGAGGGCAAGATGGTTGCCGACGACAAGCTCGTTGCCGAGACCGAGGACCGCAAGAACGCTCTTGAGGAGTACATCTACAACCTCCGTGACAAGCTGGACGGCGAGTACGCCGAGTTTGCCTCCGACGAAGAGAAGGCCAAGCTGACCGAGAAGCTCAACGCCACCGAGGAGTGGCTCTACGAAGACGGTTACGACGCCAAGAAGGCCAAGTACATCGCCAAGTACGAGGACCTGGCATCCACGGGCAACCTGATCAAGGGCCGCTACAACCAGAAGCAGCAGGAGATCAAGGATAAGGCCGAGGCCAAGAAGAACGCCAAGGCCCAGAAGGCCATGGCCGAGAAGCTCGCCGCCCAGAACCAGAAGTCGGACAAGAAGGACGACAAGAAGAAGGACAAGAAATAAGGAGAACCACCCACCCACCATCTCTGCCCTCTCTCCTGTTTGCTTTTTAGATAATAATTAACCAGGTCTATATTCCACCAGCCCCCGCTTAGAATTCCTACAATTCTCCCCCGCTGCGCGCTGCCATCACCAGAAACAAATCTCGCTCAGGGTTCAGGCAGAATTCCCCCTCGCAGAGCACCAGTTTTTATACAGTAAAAAAGCCGATCAGTCACTCTCTTCGATTGCGCACAATGGCCTCTCCAACGCAGGAGAAGAGTACCGTGCCCTCCAAAGAGACTGTTCAGCCAGCCAGCAATGCGAATCCGGCGGGCAATGGCGCCCAGAAGGGCGTCTCGAAGCTGTCGTTGGCTTTCCAGCAAGCCGAAACGGAACAAGGCTTCTTAGCTCCGCACCAGCTTGATTCGGACCAGGACGACGAGATCCTGAAGGAGATGGATGAGAAGCTCGCGGGGAAGGTCGGGGGTCGGCTCGCCAGCGAGTCTATGGGTACCTCGAACAGCAGCCGCACCACCGTGATGCGCAGTCACGGCCACGGCCACGGCCACGCCCACGGCCACAGTGACCAGTCACTTTCGAGCGACTCCACGCTGGTAAAGCCAGTAGTTGACCGGCGCGATGACGGTGAGGCCACGACCGGCACGGGCCGGACGATGAGCGAAGACCTCAAACAGAGCGTGGGCGACTTCCACCTCTCCGACACAGCAACCAAGAAACGCACGGCCCTTCCTTCCAAGCCACACAAGCGTGAGAGCAGTGGCGTCGGCGACGATGCCATCGCGGTGCCCAATAGTGCAACTACTGCAACGGATACATCTGTGAAGAAGTCACTCACTCTTAAGATCCCAGAGGTCATCACCACGACCGAGATCGTCGAAGGCGTTCCGCTCAAGCTGGACGAGAGCGTCACGATCGAGGAGTTGGAGCAGGCGGTCCTCGGTGAGGGTGAGGTCGACCCACGCTACGAAGAGAGCGAGCAGGACTACGTGCCCGGCGGCTACCACCCGGCCACGATCGGTGAGGAGTACAAGGATGGCCGGTACATTCTTGTGAGGAAGCTCGGCTGGGGCCACTTCTCAACGGTCTGGCTTGCCAAGGACACCCTCAAGAACAAGCACGTGGCGATGAAGATCGTCCGGAGCGCCAAGAACTACAGAGAGACCGCCATCGACGAGATCAAGTTGCTGTCGAAGCTGAACCACACGGACCCGGAGCACCCTGGCCACGCGCACCTCGTCAAGCTGCTCGACTACTTTGACCACCGCGGCGCCAACGGCGTGCACATCTGCATGGTGTTCGAGGTGCTCGGCGAGAACCTGCTCAGTCTCATCCGCCGGTACAAGCACCGCGGCCTGCCCGTGCGGTTCGTTAAACAGATCGCCAAGCAGATCCTGCTCGCGCTCGACTTCTTGCACAGGGAGTGCGGTATCATCCACACCGACATCAAGCCCGAGAACGTCATGCTCGAAATCGAGGACGTTGAAAAACTCGTCCAGTACGTCGAAGAGAGCGAGCGTGAGAAGAAGCTGCTCAGGGAGATGTCCGAGCAGATCCTTTCTGGTTCGCAGGGCACCGCCACTACCGGCGGTGCAGCCTCGGCGGCTTCCTCGGCGGCTTCGGCCTCGATCCCACACCGCAGCAGACTCTCGCGGAGATCGAGTATCATCACCGGTTCGCAGCCGCTTCCATCTCCGCTGCGGTCGCGCTCGTCGTCATTCTTTTCCGCCGGCGGCTACCCAAGCTCGGCAGTGTCAGCCGCTGCATCGATGCGGCCTTCCAGTCAGATCCAGCGCGCCAACTCTATCCGCTCGACGCTATCGGGTGCCACTGGTTCAGTCTCGGCGGGGGTTGCCGCTGCGGGATCTGCATCTGCATCTGCATCTGCATCTGCAACTGCAACTGCATCTGCGAACGCCTCGTCGTCCACTGCCGGGTTGTCCTACCAGGACTTGCAGTCCCTGATGGTGAAGCGGAACCGTTCTGACAAGGAGCTTTTCGATGCTGAGCCGCCGCGGGAGGACGAGATCGAGGACGAGGACCTCATCAAGGTGAAGATCGCCGACCTGGGCAATGCCTGCTGGGTGTGGAAGCATTTCACGAACGACATTCAGACACGGCAGTACCGGGCGCCGGAGGTGATCCTGGGAGCCGAGTGGGGTTGCTCGTCAGACATCTGGTCGACCGGTTGCCTCATATTCGAGCTTCTCACTGGTGACTACCTCTTTGACCCTACCGAGGGCCCCTCTTTCAGCAAGAACGACGACCACCTTGCGCAGATTATAGAGCTGGTGGGCCCGATTCCGAAGCGGATCGTGGCGAACGGCTACTACGGCCGGCGATACTTCCACTCTGACATGAAGACGCTGCGGCAGATCAAGAATCTGAAGCCGTGGCCGCTCGAGAGCGTGCTTCTGGAGAAGTACAAGTTCAGCGAGCACGACGCGCACGAGATCTCCGACTTTCTGTGCGGCATGCTGATCCCGGATCCAAAGATGAGGATGGACGCTGCCGGACTGTCAAACCACTACTGGCTGAACGACTGCCAGATCCCAGGGTACGTTGACAGAGAGCCCGGCACGCGCGGCGAGGACATTGGCAGCGGCTGGTACAAGGAGATCAAGAAGGTGCACAACCACAAGAAGGCGGCGACGTAGGGCAGAGCACCCGCGCTTTTTAACAAACCTATGCTACACTTTCCACTCTTACTAAGCAAATAACGATGTAATAAATAATGTATATACAGGTGACAGACAGACAGACTCAAGGGTCCCTCTCTACTTGGAGGCCTTCTCCTTGAGAGGCACCGTGCCCTGTCCGCAGCAGCCGCCACCGGCCACGGCGCCAGCAGTGAGCGTCTTCTTCTTGGATCTGATATCCTCGTTGTCGCCGAGCTCAGAGTCCTTAGTAATGCGCAGCTCGTACCTGTCCTCCTTTGTCTTGACACCCTGGACGATGTTGCGGCGCAGGAAAGTGGCGACCTGGTTCATCAGGTCGATTCTTTGTTCGAGAGACATCTCCGGGTGCTCCTCGGACTTCTCGAGCTCCATCTCCTTGCGGAGCCGCTGTCTGGCGGCGAACAAGGTTCTGAGGTCTCCCTGGAAAGAGGCGTTGATTGCACGGGCGACGTTCCGGTAGGCGCAGAGCGCGCGGGCTTGAGAGGTCATCCGGTTGAACATGTCAAATAGGGAGGGGAAATGAGGGGTCAAATTTTCAGCATTTAAAAAATGTATATATATATATATATATTTTTTTCGATTCGTAATAGTGTGAATGGGTCCCCGATTGGGAAGTGCGGGGGGAGTGGGAATTCTCAGCAAAGGGTGTGTCTGTCGGCAGGGATTTCGGATTACAAGTTGGCAACCTCGTCGAAAACCATCAGCTGCTTTCCGTTGGTCTTGGAGTCGGTCAGGCCCTGCTTGAACTGGTTGACGAATGCGGCGTCCGAGGTGGCCTCGACGGGCTCGACCTTGTTGACCTGGCAGTGGATAGGGGCGAGGTCGCCGTTCTTGATGAGCTTGATGCACTCGTTGATGGTGCTGCTTCTGAGCTGTGGGTCCTGCTTGGTCATCTCGGTGATCCAGAAACCGCGAGCCTCAAGGTTCTTGAAGATGAAGAGCGAGGTTGGCAGAGCCACTGGCTTCATCGACATGCCACCGTAGGTGAGCAGCGTGGCATTCTTGCCGAGCTTTCTGGAGAGGCCGGTCACGGAGGGCCCGCCGACGCAGTTCAGGCCGAGCTGGATCGTCTTGCCATCGAGCCAGCCCTTGATGGTCTTGCCAAACTCGCGCGAGCCGTTGTCTTCCTCGGTGATGACGTGCGTTGCGCCGAGGGCCTCGAGCTCTGCGACGAGCTCGTCGATGTTGTCGCGCGAACGCACAATCGAGATCGAGTTGATGCCGCGGGACTTGGCGATCTGGATCGCACACCGGCCGACCTGTGAGTTGCCGCCGTTCTGGATGAACCAGTCGCCGGGCTTGAGGTCGACAAAGTGCGTCACCATCAGGAACGCCGACGAGGTGTTGACGGCCATAGTGGCGGCCTGCGTCAGTGGGATGTCATTCGGGATCGCCATGAAGGCCGACTCTGGTGAGATCGAGTGCGACCGCCACGTGCCGTAGTTGACGTTCGAGGGGATGCACCAGTCGCCGGCCTTGAGTGACGTCACCTTTGGGCCGACACCCAGCACTTGGAAAACACCCTCGTTTCCGCCGACGGCCGCCGGCTCGGACAGTCCGGGGACAAAGTCCAGGGCCATCTTCGGTCTCGACGGGTAAACGCCTTGGATCTGGTTGATATCGGACGGGTTGAGCGGCACCGCAAGCGTCTTGACGAGCACCTGGTCGTCTTCAAGCGAGTCCGGGCCGGGCAGCTGGTACGCGGCCGTCTTGATGACGTCGAGCGGCTGGCCGTACTCGGAGTAGACAATTGCCTTTGCACTGACTGTGGACAACGTTCTGGCGGCACCAAAGCTTCTGGCGAGTGATCTAGCGAACATGGGGGGGGAGAGCTGGCGCTTAAATAATGTGGTATATAAAGTGGAGAGTTTACCCCGCACAGAATAATTTGGTTTTTTTTTTTTCAGCTCTTCCAGTCCCTCGGAGTGCGGCAAGGACGGGTCCGAAAAGCCATATTTCCTGCCAGTCCTGCCAGCCCTGCCAGCCCTGCCAGCCGGCTCCCATTCACCGGGGGCGGGGCTGCAGTGCGCAGATGAAAAAAAAAAAACTACTCAAGATTTCTGTGCCATTTGGCGCGCAGGTGCCACTCTGCGCTGCGCGCACTGCACTCTGCGCGCGCTGCGCTCTGCGCCCAGCTTATCTTTCGCTTCCTGAGGGCCCCTCGTTTCTTCTCTTTCTCCCCATACTATAGATTCATATTCTGTGCACACACACCTACCATGTACTCGCCGCGCGACCGGCAAACCAGCACGCCGTCACCGAACGTCGCCAGGTCCCCCTCGGCCGACCCGCAGGACGAGATCGACTATCGTCGCAGGGTGCCCACACAATCAGCCTGCCAGGCCCTAAATCATGGTACAACAGGGTTCGGTGTAGGTGGTTCAACTACCGCCCCTGTAGGCAGCAGCACAGCCGGTGTCGGTGCCGTCGGTGCCGTCGGTGCTGCAAGGTCCACCCGTAACTCCCCCACCGTCCATCCGGCCCACTCCGCAGTCCCCGTCTCCCCCTCACCCTCATTTGACGGCACCTCCCAAGCCCCGACCCCGATCCCGCCGATCAGACTCATCCGCCGCGCCAGCGTCAGCAGCATCGCCAGCACACATTCGACCTCGATGGTCCCGCGCACAGGAACCACTACGAGCACCGGTGCCCCAGTCACGTCCACCACATCCGGCAGCATCC
>JADIOY010000200.1:0-18717 GCA_018344475.1 Xiuguozyma silvatica | reverse complement strand
TATTTTCTAACCCATTATAGACCCCCCACCCTAGACAGCCCATGAAGTCCCTTTTAGCAAGACCCGAGCGGTTCCCCGGGGGAAAAGAGACCCCTGCCACGCCGCCGAAGCCGACGATCAGCGGGCAGCACCAGCACCGGATCTCGAGGCGGTCGACGATGACGAAGCATGGCAAGAGCGTCCTCCCAAACGAGACCCCTTTGCAGATGCTACAAAGGCGGCTGCGGCCAGAGTGGGAGGTCGACTACACGAACGAGGCGAGCGACGCACCGGATCAGCGGCTGGGCGAGGCGATGGACACGTTGTTGAAGGGCGAGTACCGCAGCCTGCAGGAGATGCGGTACGTTGAGACTCTGCAGAAGCCGCTGCAGGACGACGAGATCACGGCCAAGATCGACAAGCTGGAGAAGTACCAAGGGGTGCTGCGGAACTCGAGGGAGTACCTGCAGCCACTGGCGGAGTACCTGGACAACTTCGGGTCGGAGCTGAAGAAGCTGTCGCTGGAGATGGAGTTTTTGCAGAAGAGGTCGGACTCTTTGAACAGCGACATCGAGGACAAGAAGCTGCTGGACGCGAAGCTGACTCCCTTGATCAACGACCTGGCGATTCCGCCCGAGGTTGTGCGGAGCATCGTCACGGGCCCAATTGACCGTGACTGGGTCGAGAACCTCAGCTTTTTGCAGGAGAAGCGCCAGATATACGGCAAGTACACCGAGGGCGGCACGGGCAGCGTCAAAGAGCTGCGGCACCTGCTGGACATGCTCGAGCAGAAGTGCGTCGAGCGCGTGCGAAACTTTATGATTGAGTCGATCAAACAGCTGCGGAAGCCCGGGACGGCGTCGCAGGTTGTCCAGAAGAAGCTGCTGAACGCCAAGGAGACGTTTGCGTTCCTCTCTGAGCGCGAGCCGCAACTCGCCAAGGAGCTCAAGCAGGCCTACTACTACACGATGCGGTGGTACTACCACCAGAACTTTGTCAAGTACTTGTACTCTTTGGAGAAGCTGAAGTTGACCAAAGTCGACAAGAACGTCCTCCTCGGGTCGCTCGAAGACGAGCGTGCCGCCAGCTCGAGCGGCGGCTTCTTCTCGCGCAGCTCGCAGCCGGTCTCGGAGGTTTCGATCACCGAGTACCTGATCAACATCCCGAAGCGGTTCGAGACGCTGACGAGCGGCGACCAGACGGCGATGCTTGCGCAGATCGCCGAGACGAACAACACCAAGTACTGGATCGAGACTGGGTTCCGGAACTTCAACCAGGCGCTCCTCGACAACGTCTCGACCGAGTACCTCTTCTTGAACGAGTTCTTCAACATCAAGTCGCTCGAGGAGGCGACCGAGGTGACCAAGATCATGTTCGGCCCGGTCTACGAGCTGGGCCACAGCTACACGAAGCACCTCATAGAGAACTCGCACGACTGGTTCGGCGTGCTCATCATGGTGCGCCTGTGCCAGAGCCTCGAGTACGAGCTACAGCACCGGCGCGTGCCGGTGCTCGAGGACTACCTGAATTACCAGCAGATGATCCTGTGGCCCAAGTTCCAGAACCTGATCGACCAGAACTGCTCGGAGATGAAGCGTGCTGCGTCATCGTCGGCGGTGATCCAGTCGATATCCAAGAACGTGATGGTGCCGTTGCCGCTGACGCAGAATTTTGGCACCGTCCTGACGAACCTGATCCGGCTGTCGAGCAATCTGATGTTCGAGATCGAGACGTGGGAGCCTTTGACGAACAGCGTGATGCGGCTGAGCAACGAGTTCGAGAGCGCGATGCTGAAGCTGAGCAAGAACGTCGCGGGCAAGAAGAAGCAGGAGGTGTTCCTCTACAATAACTTCTTCCTGATCTACACGATCCTGTGCAACGAGATCGAGGAGGAACACACGGAACGGCCGGAGGGCACCGGTGAGGTTGTTGCCGAGGAGCTCGGCGGCAAGAAGACGCTTGCCGAGACCGAAAAGGAGCACTTCAAGCGGCTGATCGAGGCCTACGGCGAGTAGCATAATAAGTGCATTCATTCATATTCATCATCTCTAGAAAGTTCCCCCGGTCCGCTGATAAGCGGCGCGCGGCAAATCCGGCCATTTTTTTTTTTTTTTGCTGGCTATAAATGTAGCTATATAAATTTGACGGGCGCCGCCGCGGCCTACTTCGAAGGCGCCCTTTCATTATATAGGAGACATCTCTTTTTTACCCCACACGCTTTTAAAAGATGGGAGTGTACGACCCTAGCAGAGACAAGGACGTGACGTACGAGGCGGCCACGGAGCCACAGAGGAAGGAGAGCGAGGACCTGCGGACGCAGATCAGGTCGGTCTTCAACGCCGCCAACGACTTCACGGCGAACTCGTTCAACAAGATGTTCGAGGCCCAGCGCAAGTTGATGAAGCGGGACTTCAACCCTTACACGTTCCTGGACGACCCGTCTGGCGGCAACCCGATCTTCGACTCGATCCGGGCCTTGTACGGCACCTACCGGCGGCCCGACGGCTACGTGTCGTATCCGATTCCCTCTACGGACGCCTACAGCGACTGCAAGGCAAAGCAAGGACTGGCTGCGTGGGACACCAGGGGATACTGGCACTGCATCTTCCCGCAGGCTGCGATCATGCCGGATGCTCTGGCGGACCCCGACACCGTCACTAGAGAGGACATCGAGGCGGACGTCGACCACAGCAGGTACGGCCTGCTCTTTGAGAACTTCAACGACCTGATGGACTGGCGGGTCCAGATGAAGAAGAACCTGGACGCGAGCCGCAACGACGTGCAGCAGTCGATTGCGCACGGCGAGCAGAACACGTGGGACTTCTTCAACCACGGCAGTACGAAGAATGCCGACGGCGACATCTACGACATCCCGGCTGCCTCGACGAACAACGTTGCCCGCGGTAACGACGGAAGCGGCAGCAGCAGCGTTCCGGTTTCGATGAATGTCAGCAACACACCGTCGAATGTCCACAGGATCTCCGAGAGCTCGAGCTCGTCGACCTCGATGAAGACACTCGACAACGGCGACATCGAGAAGATCACGCACGTCAAGAACTACTACGCGGACGGCACGTCCAGCGAGAAGACCACGACGGAGGTGATCGACCACTCCACGGGCCAGAGCCGCGTCGTCAACAGCAGCGACAGCGGCCGCAGGAAGGGCGGCTGGTTCTGGGACAAGAAGTAATGATATATACGGAATACCAAATATGAGAGTTAAAAAAGATAACGCGAAGGTCGGGACAGAGGCAGAGGCAGAGGCAGAGGCAGCTGCCTAACCGAACGCAACGACGTTGCAGTAGCTGACGATCAGTTCGTTGCCCGACTTGAACAGATCAAACAGGTTGCCAATGCGGTCGTCTGGGTTCGGCACGATCGAGTTCGCCAGGTAGCAGTAGACGTTGGGCAGCCGGAGTCGCTTCTCGAGGAACTTGGTGATCGAGCTGAACTGGGATTCTTTGGAGATCTTGAACACGGCCGGCCGCAGCTGGTCAATTGACCCGATCGACTTGAACCGCACCTGGATCTTGCCGTTGTCACGCTTCGCCACGTTCAACAGCGAGTCCGTTGCCCTCCCAGGCAGCTGGCCGAGCATCTTGGACTGCGATAGTGTGATCTTGGCCTTAACTGGGGTCTCCTTGATCGTGCCTTCGTCGTCCTCTGAACCTGCCCCAGGATTGGCCTCTTTCTCCTCCGAAATGCGCTCATTTACCGACTTTCCCCCCACTGAGCCCGATTGCTTGCCCACCACCTCCACATTCAGCTGTGCAAGCGACTCTTCGAGCCGTTTCTGTGGATTGCCCATCGCTATCTGCCAGTCCTAAAAATGTGGCCTCCCCAGGAGAGAGATTTCCCCGCTGCATCCCTCAACGAGCCCCGCGCTGCCAGCCCACTGCCAGCGCCCCGCGCTCATCATTTTCCAGCATTTTTTCCATCGAAAAATTTCCACCCTTCTATCCAGACCTAACAAGAAGGAGATGAGCACCGATAAAGACGACGCCAGCGCACTTCTGTCGAAGCTGTCACTTGCAGAGGCCAAGGCAAAAGAGGAGAAGGCTGCTGCAGCCACTTCGACTGCTCCAGCAACCCCTGCAGTGCCAGCCGCCGCCGCACCGGCCGTAAAGCTGCCCGAAGAAACCAAATCTGAAGGTAAGGAGGTGGTCAAGAAGCCTGCCGAGAAGCCTGCCGAGAAGTCTGCCGAGAAGCCTGGTGAGACCGACACAAACCTCATCGACTCCACCTACGAGGTCAAGGTGAACCTTGCCGACATCCAGGCCGACCCCAACTCGCCGCTCTACTCGATCAAGTCGTTCGAGGAGCTCGGCCTCTCGGAGGACCTGCTCAAGGGCCTCTACGCGATGAAGTTCTCGAAGCCGTCGAAGATCCAGGAGAAGGCGCTTCCACTGCTTCTGTCGAACCCACCAAAGAACCTCATAGCCCAGTCGCAGTCTGGTACGGGAAAGACGGCCGCTTTTGCGCTCTCGATGCTCTCGCGGACCGATCCGGAGGACCCCTCCGTGCAGGCTATCGTGCTGTCGCCCGCCAGAGAGCTCGCCCGACAGACGATGGACGTCATCCAGGAGATGGGCAAGTACTCCAAGATCAAGACCCAGCTCATCGTGCCCGGTGCAGTCCCTAGAGGCACCCCTATCGACGGCCAGATCCTCGTCGGCACGCCAGGCCTGATGCTCGACCTCAAGCGCAAGAAGCTCTACGACACCAGCAACGTCAAGATCTTCGTCCTCGACGAGGCCGACAACATGCTCGACCAGCAGGGACTCGCCGACCAGTGCGTCCGCCTCAAGAGAACCTTGCCCAAGACGACCCAGCTGGCCCTTTTCTCGGCCACCTTCCCAGACGAGGTCAAGAGCTACGCCAAGAAGTTCGTGCCTAACGCCAACACCCTCGAGCTCAAGCACGAGGAGCTCAACGTCAAGGCCATCAAACAGCTCTACATGGACTGCAACAGCGAGGAGCACAAGTTCGAGTGCCTGTGCGAGCTGTACGGACTGCTCACCATCGCCTCCTCGATCATCTTTGTCCAGCGCAAGAGCACCGCTGACGAGCTCTACAGGAGGATGAAGGAGGAGGGACACGCCGTCTCGGTGCTGCATGGCAGTCTTGACACTGCTGAGAGAGACCGGCTCATCGACGACTTTAGAGAGGGCCGCTCGAAGGTGCTTATTACGACCAACGTGCTCGCCAGAGGTATCGACATTCCTTCGGTGTCGATGGTCGTCAACTACGACATGCCGTACGACAAGGACGGCAACCCAGACCCTGCCACATACCTTCACAGAATTGGAAGAACCGGTAGATTCGGCAGAACCGGTGTCTCGATCTCCTTCGTCCACGACAAGAAGTCGTACGCCTGCCTCAGTGCCATTTCGGACTACTTTGGCGGAATCGATCTGACCCGTGTGCCGACGGACGACTGGGACGAGGTCGAGGAGATCGTCAAGAAGGTCATCAAATAAAGGCCACCCTCAATTGTGTAACTATAAAATATAATCTATCCTACCTACTACTACTTAGTGGAACTTTAAGGCGAGGCAAACGACGAGAACGGGTAAGAGACTGACCGCCACCAGTACACCTCCGATAAGCACACGGTGTTTCCAGATTCGGCTTTGCCGAGCGTTTTCGGTGGCATCAACGACGCGTGAGTCGCCTTGCTCGATGTCCACGTCGGCCTTGCTGAGGTTATCGTTGATTCTGTCGATCGGCGCCTCCTGTTCGACAACGACATCGTGCAGGCTGGTCCAGAGCTCGTTCAGCTCCATGGCGGACTTCTCCGCCTGTGCGATCTCGCTGTTTCGAATGGTCATTCTGTCGTAGATTCCAAGAAGGTGGAATGGGACCTGCTTCTGGATCTCCTGCTGCTGCAAATCGAGCTCGATCTCCTCCTCGGCGACTTTCTCTCTGTAGGACGACTGAACAAGAAGGAAACCTCTGAGGGACTTGCGGAAGTTCCTGTTGAGGTTGTTTATCTGGTTGACCTGGTCGGCATCGTTGTGATCACAGTGGGACTTGAGGTGTTCAATAGAGTCTTTGATAATGTGCTGCATCGACTGCAAAGTCGTCGTGTTGACGTCGATCTGCTCGCGGAGCCTGCAGTTCTCCTCGGAGAAGATCGTCGAGAGGGTGCTTCCTGAGGCGCTTGAGAGGCGGAGCTTCTCTCTCTGCAGCGATTCGAGGAACTTGACTTTGGTGTTATAGTCGTCAATGATGGACAGGATCTCTCGATGGATCGTGATGAACTGGTCGTGGCTGGACATGGTTTGATTTGGTGGGGTTTGTGGGGAGGAAAAGAGAATCCTCTTTTTTTTTTCTCTTTTAGCGCCGTCTCTCTCTCTCTCCTGCTCCTGAGAATTCCTAGAACCGGAGAAACGAGGCCCAAAGAGGAAAGTACGCCATCGGAGCCAAGAAACTTAATTCCGCCCGTGCCATAGTGAACGAGACGAGACACGAGACGACAAGACACGAGACGACACGAAACGACACTCACGATGGTTCATCCGATTCCGTTCTTCCGAACCATCCCTAAGGGAAAAGAGCAAAGAACCCCCTGCATGGGGTCTCTTGCCTGTTCCACTTAGTCCGTATCGGGGAGTTCGTATCGACTAGTGCAAGGAATGTAGGGGCGGATATAATTTTTGAAATCACAGGCAATTTAAGGGCACTTCTTCTTCCTCGATTTGAGACACTTTTGCCCGTTATAAGAGGCAGAAGAAGAGAAGAACGATGTCAGCGGATGCAGCAGAGACACAATTCCAGGATATGCCGGCGTCGGCCCGCCACCCGAAGGATGTCGTCAAAGAGAGCGTTCCGTACAGCTTGAAGGAGTCCTTCAAGCTCTACTTCAGCTGGAAGCCTATCAACTACTACGAGAAGATCCTCTTCAACAACCTGTCGTTCTTCCCCGAGCCGGCGAACAACCGGAGGCTCGAGATGATCAACACGCCCGTCAACGACAAGGGCGACTACATGCACGAGGTGCTCATCGAGAACACCCTCCCTCCGAAGGACGGCAAGGAACCGCTCGAGATGGTGCTCATCCACGGCTACGGCGCTGCACTCGGGTTCTTCTACAACAACTTCGACGGTCTGACCAAGATTCCCGGATGCAGACTGCACGCCATTGACCTCATGGGCTTCGGCGACTCAAGCCGTCCGGACTTCCCCTGCGCACGCAACGACACCGTCGAAGGAGTCCACGAGAGCGAGGACTTCTTCGTTGATCCGCTCGAGGTCTGGCGCAAGAAGCGCGGCCTCGACAAGTTCGTTCTGATGGCCCACTCGCTCGGTGGATACCTGTCGTGCGTCTACTACCTGAAGTACGGCAAGGGCCACATCACAAAGATGGTGATGATCTCGCCCGTCGGAGTCGAGAGAAACGATTTCGCTCTCGAGAAGCAGGAGACCGAGCCGGATGGCACCACGGTGACGCGGAAGCGCACCAACACTTTGAGCGCCTCGGAGCAGGACCAGATCATTGCCGAGCAAGGCGTCGACCTCACGCGAGAGCTCAGCGGCAAGGTCCTTCCCGAGGATGGAGAGGAAGGGGAAGAGCAAGGGGAGGAGGACCCCAGTCTCGAGGAGTGCGTCTCCGTCGCGACGGACCTCGATCCAGCCGACGAGGAGGCTAAAAAGCACAAGCTGACCCAGTTTAAGGGCCGCGTGGTTCCTCCACGGTTCATGGCAGCACTGTGGGAGAAGAACTTCTCTCCACTGAGCATTCTTCGTGGTCTTGGTCCGCTTGCCGGCAAGGCCACAGCATCGTGGACCTTCAGCCGGTTCAACAGACTGGACAGCGAAGAAGCCATCAAGGAGATGAACGAGTACAGCACCAGGGTGTTCCTGGACAAGGGATCCGGCGAGTACGCCATGACCAGAATCCTTGCACCGGGTGCACTGGCCCGGCTGCCTCTCCTCGATAGGATGAAGGGCAAGTTTGATATTGACACCCTGTGGCTCTATGGCGAGTTCGACTGGATGTCCAAGAAGGACGGCTACAAGATGTGCCAGGAGATCAACTACGCCAACTCCGGCAAGGAGTCTGGACACGCCAAGTTCAGAATCATCAGCAACGCTGGCCACCACGTCTATGTCGACAACAGCAAGGAGTTTGAGACCCAGGTGCTGCGGTTTGTCGAGTAGTGACACGTTTGGAATATATATTATTATTACACTCCCCCATTTTAGGTTTTTTTTTTTTTTTTCACCCCGTTTCTATACTCCAGTTCTTGATGGTTCTTCACAACGACAAGTGGAAATATAGGTCCCGCAAGGACTACATGCGAAAGCATGGGCTGAAGGAGTTGAAGAAGGACTCTGTAGAGAAGCGGAAGGAGCAGGCGCGGCAGGAGAAGCGGGACGCAGGTATGTCGGAAGAGCAGATTGCTGCCGAGGAGGCCAGGCTAGAGGAAGAGAAGGAGCATCCGGAGATTGTGAGGCAGCGGAAGCTGGGCGACAATACGTGGCGGTTCAACGAGGCTGTAGCAGACGATGAGCTCGAGCACGATCCGGAGATCCTGGAGGCGAGACGGAAACAGGAGGAAGAGGAAGAGCGGGTGCTGAGGGAACAAGCCGAGCAGGTGAAGAACCACTTGAAAGAGCAAGAGAAGGAGAGAGAGAAGGAGAGAAGCTCTGTTGAAGACAAGCCGGCACGGGAGAACAGTAGAACCATGACAGAAGAGGAGAAGGAGATGTTCCTGAAGCAGCGGCGGGAGATCGAGCACAAGAAGATGGTCGATGACGCAAAGGGTAAGAGATCCGAAAAGCTGAGAGCGCTGGAGATCGATCGTGAGGACGACGACAACTACCGCGGGCTGGCCGACCGGAAGCTGGCGTTCTCATCCGGCAACGATGGCAAGAGTATGCTTGAAGATGACATGAGCGAGCTGCTGGGAGACATGGCAATCGAGGATCCCGAGACAGACGACAACCAGGCCGAAACGTTCGATCTCGACAGCGCCATTCTGCAGGCATCCTCGGAAGACAAGAAGAAGGAGAGCCAGAGACAGTACAGGCTTCAACCAGAGGCGGACGATGACTTCCTGGAGGATCTCCTCGGGTAGCAATTAAATACTTTTCTATTCAGATCACGTTGCGGACCACGCAGAGCACACGGGCTATCGCCAGGATTTCCTAATCGGACTTTTTTTTTGCAGAGCGGAATTTCACAGCATCGGTGACGCCTCACTTTTGAACCACCTCTTTCTTCCCCCCCCCTCAGTATCCCCGCCACCATGTCTTCAACGGAGCCTCTACTTGGCGGGTCACCGAAAACGGCACCGTTTAGGCGGCCGAACAAACGGCAGGTCATCCGGTTGCTCGTCGGATGCATTCTAGCCGCATGGCTCCTCACCTATTCGATGCACCGCCACCATAAGAAGATCAAATACCCACATTTGCCGAAGATCCCGGCACATGTGCCTATCATGACCGGACCGACGTGGGATCCGAACGATAACGAGACTGTAGTTGCCCACAATGGAGCTGTGGCCTCGGACATCGACGTCTGCTCCGAAATGGGTGTCGAGGTGCTCAAGAAGGGCGGATTTGCTGCCGACGCAGCCGTTACCACCTGCCTTTGCATTGGCACGCTGCACACGATGTTCTCCTCTGGAATTGGCGGCGGCGCCTTTATCACATCGAAGCGTGCCGATGAGGAAGGTGCGCTGTCTATAGATGGCCGCGAGATGGCTCCAGCGGCCGCATACAAGGACATGTTTGCCGGCCGCGAGATCGCTTCCAAGTACGGCGGCCTGTCGACCGCCACGCCAGGCGAGCTGCGGGCACTTTACACGCTGTTCAAGGAGCACGGATCGGGCAAACTGACGTGGTCCGATCTGGTCATGCCTGTTGCCGAGCTTGCACGGAAGGGCTGGAAGGTCACCCCCGGATTCGAGTTTGCGCTGCATATGCAGAGGGAGGCATTCAAGCTCTACAAAAAGGACTGGCAGTTCGTCTACAACGAGGACGGCAAGCTCAAGAAGACTGGCGACGACATTTCGAGACCGGCCTATGCGGATACTTTGGAGCTGATTGCCCGCAATGGCTCCGACGCTGTCTTCTACGACCCGAAGGGCCCAATCGCTCCATTCCTCGTGCGCAAAGTGAGAGAGTACGACGGCGTCATCACGACTGACGACTTCGCCAAGTATCAGGCCGTTGTTGAGCCTGCCTACGAGGTCACCGGTTTCGCGGACAACAAGACGATCTTTGTCCCAGCCGGTTCGTCGTCCGGTCCCGCTCTCGCCGCAGGACTCAACATTCTCGCCGGGTTCAAGCACTCGGAGCACGAGAACGATTTTGGCCCCATCACGACCCAGAGACTCGTCGAGACCATGAAGTGGATGTCCAGTGCCCGCACGCACCTCGGAGACGTCTGCGTGTACAATGAGAACCAGACGGCCATTGCCGAACACAAGGCCCGCTACCGGAAGTACTCGGGCAAGAAGTGGGCCGACTACGCGCGCTCCAAGATAAGCGACAACCACACGCTTCCCTGGCAAGACTACGAGCCAGCTTACCAGAACAACGATCCACACGGAACATCGAGTCTGAGCGTTCTCGACAAGTTTGGCAACGCCGTTTCGATCACTACGACGGTGAACCTTCTGTTTGGCTCGTGCGTCCACGATCCTGCCACCGGCGTCATCCTGAACGACGAGATGGACGACTTTTCCGTCCCAACGTCTGGAAACGCATTCCAGCTGCAACCATCGGTGTACAACTACATTGAGCCGTACAAGCGGCCACTCTCCTCTTGTTCCCAGAGTATCGTCTTTGACACCGAGACCAAGAAGGTGGACATGGCGATTGGAGCTGCAGGCGGCTCGCGGATCACCACCGCCGTTCTGCAGGCACTCACCAGAACGTACCACTACAACATGACGCTGCTGGACACCATTGCGTTCCCGCGTCTGCACCACCAGCTTCTGCCGGAGTTCCTCTTTATCGAAGATCCGGCCAACGAGACCATGATCGCTGCCATGGAAGCCATGGGACACCAGATCCAGATGGTTTCACACGTGACTGCAATGAATGCCATTAAAGTGCACCACGGCATGGATGGAGACGAAATACATGCCCAGAGCGATGCCTGGCGCAAGCTCGGCCGTGCTGCTGGCTACTGATGCACCGCCCTACTCATACCTCATACACAGTATACTATATATATATATATATATATATATTTTAGACACTCACCTACTAAATCCGGATAGATCGCGACGCGCTTCGTTACAAGCCGAGTCGAAAAAAAAAGAGCTCCATATTTACCTATCCAGATATCCCCTTTTCTTTGCCATGGATGAACGGCTGGCGTCACACTCCAAGGAGGTATGGCCTCTTCTGAAGGCCCTGACGGACAAAATAGTCGCCATTGAGGGATGTACAGATGATATACAGGAGGAAAAAGAGGAGAAACTGATCAAGGAGAATCTTCAATTAAGGATGAAGGTTGAGAGGCTGGAAAAGGATAATAAGGAGCTCAAGGAGAAGGTGGAGCGGCTCCAGGAGGCAAATGACGTTGATGATACGATCCTGTCATCATCTGAGATGCCTCGTGAAGAGGAGAACGCTTTTGCGGTCCCAAGCTCGCCTCTACATGCGAGAGCACGGCCTGCAGAGGAGGTCAGTTCTCCGACTGGGAAGAAGAGAAAGCTTACCAACGATGGAGACGACGAGCAGGAGAGTCTGTTCCTCGGCGATGAACGCATTGCTGCGGTGATCAGTGGTGAAGCTGACCTCTCAGACAATGCCCTGATGGTGATATCGCAGAAGTCTAGGTCGCAGCAGCCAAGAGATCAGATCACGGAGCTGGCTGCTGTAGACAGCGCGATACGCTCGCCGCTGGCCGATATCCAAATCCCAGACTCTCAGGAGGATGAAGACAGTGCCCTCAATACAGAGCCGCACCTGATTCCAGATGAGAAACATGCTGAGTTTGAGCTTGAACTTGACGGAAAGCTCGATCTGACTACCCACCCGACCCGACAAGGGCCGTGGTGGCCCGAGGATTTCTCTGTGAATCCTACGGTCAACTTCGGCCTCAACCAGACACTGGAGATCCCGAAGTTGAACAACCGCTACCTTCACCACGCGCTCCAGATGCAGAACAAGTCGCGGGACTTGTTTATGCAGGAGGAGGCCCTGAGGGACTTCAACCGCATCGCCGGGCCAGTGACCCCACTGAACCCTAGTAGGACTTCGAAAAAGGCTACAATTTCGGCAGCTGGACTGCCAACACCCAAATCTCCCGAGATGGCTTTGGAGAACCCGAGGATCGACCCGGTCTTCAAGTTTGAGATGAACAGGAACCTCATGTACCGCTCCCGCGACCTTCTGCAGAACATAGACCCAAAGAAGGTCCGGCAGTGGCTCGAACTTACCGACTCTCCACCGGGGCACGAGAGATCATCGTTCCCGTCTTCTCAGCAGATCAAGCAAGACAGAGAGAAGGCACTGAAACGGTCTAAGCTGATTGCCCTGCAGAGACTGTTCCAAGCGGTCTACATGGTGGAGAAGGAGAAGGAGAACGACGGGAAGTACTCACAGGTCGGAAGGTATATTTTCAAGGAGGATGCTTTCAACGAAGCCGTTACACGAGACGATTTCACTCTCGACGAGAGCATCTTCCTGGATTCATCCAAGGTCTGAGTTTAAAAGTTTAGGTTTCGTAACAAGGTTCATTACTAGGATGTACAAATGTCGTAAGATCAGGATTAGCGCTTCTCACTGCCAACCTTTGGGAAGAAGGAAGAGTGAGGCACAATCAGGTGTGCTGTATCAACAAGGCTCTGCTTCTCGAGCGGACGGAGCTGTTTGTTGCCAACGCGGGTGACGGATCCACTATTAGGATCCGGATAGAAGCTCTCAAGAGGAACGGACTTCTGGAACAGCTCGTAGGCGGCCAGAGTGAAGCCGAACTGAGGTGCAGAGCGGCAAATACGGGCGACACCACCTTTGAAAAGAGCCGTTGGACCTTCCTCCTTCAGAATACGTCCGAACGCATCGGCGATGCCTCCGTAGGCCTTCTCACCAGGTCTGACTTCGACCTGCAGACGGGTCTTGACGACATCGCAAGGAGTGGTCAGGTACGCAGCCGGAACACCAGCAAGCGAGCCGGCAACCAGCAACTCCCAGGACTGCATGCTGCGCTGCTTCGATGGGTCCGTTGGGTCGCAGTTGAACATGTACTTCTTTATGTTAGCGTAAGTTGGGAAGTAAATGGCAGAGAATGGAACGTCTCTCATAAGGCAGGCAGATGCTCCCTTGTAGAGGCCGCGAAGGCCAAGCTCTCCAACAATGCTCATGGCAGTCTTTGGAAGGACGGTCTCACCAGCAGCGGCGGCGTTGCGGATGGTTTCACCCTGGATCTGCAACCGGATCTTGGTGATCTCGAGTGGGTTGGTGAAGATGACCTGGCAGGCACCGGCACAGGAGCCGGCGAGCACTTCCCAAGGAACGGTGATGATACCGTTAGGGCAGTAGCCGCGACCGATCTTTCTGACAAGGTCGTTGACAGTCAACTTGATGGCCTTCTCTGGAGCCACACCGACAAGCTGAGGGAGGAGACCAGAGTAGAGGCCACGGATGCCCTCGTTGCGGATGAGCTTCTTGAAACAGTCTAGGTAGGAAGAGTACTGGCCCTTTCCCCTCTGGTTCTGCATACGGGTCTTGAGCATGTCGATAGGGTAGACGACGGTGGCACCGATGGCACCGGCGATGGAACCCAAAATGAAGGAATATGCAGAGGAGATGAATGGGTAGAGAGTGAACGAAGGGTCGCTGGACTCAGCAGAGGAAACCATGTCGTCAGTCAGGATGGCGAGCATGTCGGAGGTGCGAAGAGCGGAGACCTGCTCCTCCTCACGGAGCAGGACGGCGTTCCACTTGAAGTAGAGGCGGACCTCTTCCATGGAAATGGGGCGCTGGGAGTTCTTCTGAAGGTACTGGTAGAAGTCCTGCTGAGTGACAGCGTTCTTGGAGTTTTCGGTCTTCATTTCGTCCTGGATCAGTCTGTTGAGGCCTGGAAGGTCCTGCAGGAGCTGAAGCAGGGACATCGCCGCAGCGTAGTCCATCTGGATACCGTAGGTGTCGTAAGCGATGGTTTCGAGCTGCTGGACAGACTTCGCAGGGAGCCGGAAGTGGTAGATCTTCTGGGCAAAGGCAGGGACCGAGGAAGTTGGCAAGGTTGTCGGCTCGGTGCCTGCGGCGGGGGCATCATCGAAAGCGGTCTGCAGCTTCTGGACCGGGAGTGCAGTGAGGAGGCCCTGGAAGGTCTGGAGGTCCATCTCAGAGAGGCCGTTCTTGGTCAGGTAGACGCTGGCAGCGGCGTAGTCAGACTGGATCGGCGTGGTGTCAGGGAGCTCCGGCAGGGGACCCTCCATGGCGCGTTCGACGCTGTTGGTGATCGGGTTCTCGGTGAGCTGGAGATTGTCCGGGACGTCTTTGCGGTGGTACTCGGTGTCGATTCTCTTGAGGTTCTTGAGGAAAGAGCCCACATCAATCGAGCTGCGGGTGACTCCGTCTCGCTCCTGGAGCACCTTGAACAGCTCGAAGAGGGACTCAGTGGGGGATATCTTCAACCGAGAGTGCAGCAGCTGGGAGGCACTGGCAAAGTCCTCGGCAGTCAGGTAGCCTTTGCACTTTATGTCGGCGACGGCATACGTCAGCTTACCGGTGTCGATGGGAGACAGGATGGCCACCTCAGCGATGCCACCGTCACCCCTTGGGGTGGACTTGGAGGCAGCGTCGATGGTGGTGACGTCTCTGAAGAAGTTGTCAAAGTCCTCATACTTGAGCACCTTGGCGTCGGTGGGCACGTCGTCGTAGACCTTGGCGTAGCGGTTAAAAGTGTCGCTGACGCTGGCAGATTCGGCTGGCATGGATTAGTACAAAACTGTAAGGGGCCAAAATGGTTACAAGAAAGAAGCCGTATAGGAGATTCAAGGGAAATCAGAATGCCTCCCTCAGGTATATATGCGAGCGCACCGGGAGTCACCCAGGTCAGAACTTTCTCTTTCCGAGCGGAGCAGGCAGTGTGACTCCAGCGGCGCTGCTCTCACATGCCGGATGCACTGGCGGGAAAACCCAGGATAGTCCAAGAACAATGCGTGGAAAAAAAAAAAAACTCTGACACTTCCCGTGCGCCGCGGCAGAACCCGTAGGAAATCGGGACGGTCATTCGACTTCTTTCGGTGTAAGGCATCGGAAAAATCCTCGGAGAAACAGCACCTCCGAGAACATGCACCGAAGAGACCGAAATATGCCACTTCACCCCTCATCGGATGCTAAATGTGGGTACAACAGCTCCTTTTAACGCTCTACCTCCGATCCTCGGCTCCCCACCTCTCTAGCCTAATTCTCGTTTTACCCCGCACTTGGAATGCGTCTCGCGCGGACTCCGCATTGGAAAAAAAAAAAAAAAGAATCATGTCAGGCAGGGGGTACTCGCAAGGAGGAAGCCACGGAGAGAGCCGCCGCGAGGGAGCCGCCGCAAGGCAGCCGCATTTGCTTACGTACATTATTACTATTATTCTTAGTATTAGCTTCCCTAGTAGTTACCTATGACTCGTCGATCGCCATCACGTCAACGGCACCGTATAAGTCCGAGACGAGGTCCAGCAGTCTGTCCAGCTGGTGAGCGAACGAGTTGGTCACGATTGTGTACGTGTAGAAAAGAACAAAGTCTTCGTTCGTCAGTGGCTGTAGCTTACTCGTGCGGTCCCGCAGCTTGCTCAGCTTCACGAGCAACCGCTCCATCGCGTGTGCCGTTGAGGCCGGCTTGCTGGCTGTCGGGATACCGAGCCGCAGCGCAGACGACAGCATGTAGCAGATGAGGAACACGCGGTTCTGCAGCTCGGAGAGCTCGGACCGCAGGTTGACCATCACGAGGTGGTCATTGCCGCTCAGCAAAGTGTCAAAGTCTATAATCGAGCTCATGTTCTCCACCGCATCGAGAATATGCAGCGTCATATCGAGCATCTTCTTGTAAGTTTTCGTCGGGAAGGGACCTTTCAGGCGAACCTCCATCGGTGCCTGCTTCAGCATGGTCTGGGCCTCGGCCAGCTTCGTCCAGCAGAGCGCTCTCTGCTCGTGAGGAATGCCGACAAGGCGGTAGTCGCCGTGTTGGTCCTTCGTGTAGGCAAGCGGACCCTCTTTCCAGATGAGACCTAGCCTCATCCAGAGCGACGAAAGGCACTGCCGGAGTCTGCTGCGAGCAGTGACGGGGAAAAGAGTCATGGTGACAACGACGGCCCACACGACACCGAGAGAGACGCCAATGAAACGGTGCCAAGCGATCTCCCAGATCAGTGGAGTCGTTCCACCCTCACTGCCGGTACCGGGACCACCTTTACCCACGGCAACACTGTATGAGTATAGCACCGACAGGTTGTAAGTGAGCAGGATGAACCGGCCGAACGCGTTGTTGGCCGGCCAGTCAAGCACAATGTGGAAGCAGGGGAGTGCGACAAGGAAACCAGTGAGTGCCATCGGAATGTAGAATGGGAAGAAGCATTCCCAGGTTAGGATGGCAAGCACAGCACCCATCAAAGTTCCCATGAAACGCCACTTGACTGTCATGTTGGTGCCGCCAACAGACTTGTTCATGATGATACAGTAGGTGATGAGGACCCACTCGCCGTGCCACTCGTTGAAGAGCTCCTTCGTAGAATCCATGTATGCAAACGAGCCGATCACCATGGCGCCCAGACCGACACGGATGCCGAACTGGTAGTCCACTTTCCAGAGCGACTTCCACAGGGACCACAGCTTGTAACCGAAACTATCTGGCTTGTCTCCTGCAGAATATCCTCCTTTGACTCTGGGTTCTTTGACACCGATGCTGGTGGAGAATGGTGCAGGAAACTTGAGGCGGCCCTTGATATCTCCCAAGTCTTGCAACTGCTGCAGGATATGCAAGTAGGTACTCAACTCATTGCTGAAATGAATCATCGAAAAGGCAAAGTTGGCACTAGAAGCAGCCACCTGCTCCTGGTCCAGCTTGTCCTCAAAATCCGTCTCCTCTTTAAATATAGGTTGCTCGTAGACTCGCTGGAGGGCCTTGCTCTCGTTCTCTTCAAAGAGTTTGGTGGCATTGGCCAGACTCTCTTGGAACTGGGGGATGTTTGTGTTGATCATCCCTTCGCCATCGCCGGTGAAGGGAACGGCAGCAAGAATCTGTCTCATAGTATGAGTGAAAGATCTCATCGATGGGCCCAGGTGGTACACAAAGAGATCAAACAGCTCCTTGGGAACTTCAGCAACGAGAGCAGACGACGCACTCGAGCTGCCGTCGGAGCTGGTTGAGCAGCTGACAAAGGAATCGCTGATCGAGGAGCGGTCGGAGCGCACGGTGTGCAGACTGGTCACCTCCGAGGTGACATTCGAGTCAGAGGACTCACCGAGAAGCTCTCTTTTGAACTCGACCGATCTCCTCAGACCAGAGATACTCGAGAGCATACGGTCGCTCGATTTGACGAGCTGCTCCAACAGATCGTACTGCTGACTTCTGCCAGTCAGGTAGAGCTCGAATTTGGCCTCCTCCAAAGGGGTGTTCAATGAGCGGACGTTATTCTGGAGTCTGGTGAGCTCAGTAGTGGTCATTGGAGTGTCCTTCAAGAATCCATTTGAGATTTCTCTCAGCAAGATCGAGAGGGACGACGTCGTCGAGCCGAGAGATGATCTGAGGCGGCCGGTACCACTCGTTGGCCAGAGCAGGACACACGAGAGTGCAGACGTGAGACAGCCAGTGAGTACAATGGTAAAGATGCTCGAGATCTTGGACCAAGGGATATCGACTCCACCCAAACTTCCCTCCTTGATGACACACGAGACGATCACAATGGCACAGAGCGAGCATGCCGTGTTGAACGTGGGTTTCGAGACTTTCTGTTTCATGTACGAGACAAATCCCAAACTGGCCGAGCAGATCGTCAAAATGACGCCATTGGTAAATCCATCTGGTTCACCGTCTTCCTGACACAGCTCCGAGAGCAGCATAAGGCCGATCGACACGATGCTGGCAAAGGCCAGTGACATAGCAACGAACACGAGCGACTGGATCATCGATCCCCGGGACCGCGACGGGTGGAAGTACACCACAATGGTACACACGAGGTGCTTGGAGTCAGAATTTCCCAACAGGCTGGATATATACGACGAATACACTGCCAGCGAGGCAATCAGATACGTCAAGGAAGCCTTGACACCTCTTCTTCGAGTGCACGCTTTGATGTACTCCCAGAGCGGCGATTGGCGCTGGACAGCGGGAGGAGGAACTGGCAAGACAACCTCATCCTCTTCCTCAAGTGCATCTTCGACAGCGGCCTCCTCTAGCGTCTCGTTCTCCTCCCAGAAAGAGTAAACCTTGCGTATCTTCCTCCCTGTAGTTGCGTCAATCACAGAGCTTTTCCGGTGGAACGGACGTTTTATGGACGAGCTCTGCCTCTTCAGGAGGGGCCGGTACGATCCAAAGGACTCGTCAAACGTGTTCGTAGAGTCCTCCGGTACCGGACAGAGGGGCGTATTTTCAGCGGATGGCGCTTTGTCCATCAGTTAAACCGTTGTTGCCTGAAGACAAAATTCTGTTTCAAATGAGTCCTTGAAATTCGTCTATAGCTGGAAATTTTATTGATATGATATGATATGGTATGTACATGTGCGTGTGGTGTAGTGTATGTCGGACGACAGGATCATTTTCTTGGATGTTGCCCTTCA